>NGKI01000008.1:1713074-1723922 GCA_002162615.1 Myriosclerotinia duriaeana
GGGTAAGTGGGTATGTGGAGGCTTGGGGGAGAGGGAGGGGTTAGTTGGTGCTGGATTGATGGTTCCTGGACGGATGGTTCTGTTAGATTGGGCGTTTGCTGTAGATGGCACAAATGATGAGGCAGTCGTCGGTGCTGGATGGCTTTCGGGGCGGCTCGATGATCGGGGTTGGAGTTGGAGTTTGAAAGATCGGGGTTGGTTGGTGAGTGAATGTGCGTGCGTAGACATATCGTCTCGCGGTGGAGAGATGGGTCCGTGTGCTGAGCGGCGAGCTTGTGATGTTCTATCCTGTGATTCCATGTCTATGTAAGAGACTCTTTGGGAGGCGTGGGGCGGCGAGGGGTGGTTCACCCTGAACGAGTCTCGGGAATGGTTCTGAATGCCATTGGTGATTTCTGCGCTTCGATCTGTGGGTCCTGGATGGGTATGTGTTTGTGGTCTTGGCAAGCGAGCGTGCGGAGGCGGATTTGGATGCTGCTGAGGGGTTTGCACGTCACGACTGGGATCTCTGGGTCGAACTTGTTCTCCCCTATGTTGGTGTTGCAATTCCTGCGCTGGCTGATGGTTTGGTGATCGAGGAGCACGAGAGATATTCGAAGACGGCACTGGGGATCCTGCCCCATCACCTCCCACTCCCAACCTCGTCGCCTCGAACCCCCTCAACCACCTCCAGCATTTTCTCCTCCATCCCCCCTTCTCGCCGCCCCCCTGATCCAATCTCCTCATCCCAGCCTCCGGATCGTCTACTTCTAAATTCCCATATCTCATCCTCAGAATATATATGAATCCAAGAAAACACCACATTGCAATGATGACGCCTATGGTAATATAAGAACCGATGATGAATCTTGGGGGAAGAGCTTGCTTGTTTACTACCGAGTAGACGAGGACGACTGTACCCGTGATGAGGAAAACCGCGATGAACATTAATGGGAGCACGCGACGGATAAATCCCCTTAGCATGTAAAACCGAGGAGGACGGACTCGAGAAGTGCCTACAGAGGCGGCTCCGGAGGTCTGGGTGGAGGATGATGGTATCGTCTGTTGTTGAGAACTCATTTTTGATGGTGATTCGAGGTTGATTTCGTGGAAACGATGAAAATGACTGAATGAATGGGCTTGTGGCTATTTTTTATTAGTTGAGTATTGTAGGATCTTTGTACAGATGAGTTGTTTGAAGAGTTGATTGTGAGCTTCCTTGAGAGAAAGGTGTTGGTCGATGGTTCTCGTTGAAAGAGGTTGTTAATTGACCGTTTCATACTGCACGGAGGTTGTATTTAGATTGTACTCGAATAGTCGAGACCTGAGGACTATAGAAATAGTTGGCAAGTATATCTTGTGCGCCATAGCTATAGCATCACTTTCGATGGCTGGGAAGAGTTGACGATCAGGATTACGATGCTCGAAGTTCAATCAAATGATATGCTTAGACGCAATCTTGATGTTGTTAGTTTTAGCGTTGCTTTGGAGAAAGGATGGAGGGCTCATAAGAGATTGCACTGCCAATTCAGCATAGAAGTATCATATAATATCTACACATAAGGTTTCAGAATGATTCTTGCTTTCATCAGATATAAACATTCACACTGTTCGTAACAACTCTCTATCTTCACCCTCAATCATCATTATCTGAGAGCTCGTATCAAGAGACTTCTCAGGTATGAAACTATCCAGATTCGACTGAGTAGCTCTCGCTTCCTGGAGAGAGCCATGAGGTCAAGGTCGGGTTTTACCAAACATGCCCTCTGAGTAGTCGTTGTGTGTTCATTCTATATATGGCATTCACGACATTGTCATCAAGCCCTTTCTCGCCAAAATTTGACCTAACTTTGTCAAATCTCGCTGTGTAGTATGATTTTGTGATGCGATTTCCAACTGGGGNNGGGGGCCTCGTTCTAAGGATGCTTTACTCAAATTTTGAAAACAGCTCTTTGAAATACTCTCTTCCTTCTATTTTTTTTTACAATTTGTAACTCTGTTTGAACGAAATTGAGTTCACCTTGTAAGATTGAGACTATCTAGCTGTTTAAGAACATCAACGATCACATTTTGAAGTTCACCTGGTAAACGTTAAAATGATTTTGCTTTAGGTAGAGTTTAGTAAATCACAATCCATACTCTCAATTCGGAGAGGACACGGAGAAAAGTAAACATTGATCCAGTAAAGGCAAATGGTCCTTAATATCCTCCTTTAGATTTCGTACAGCCTTTGAGTCCTTGAACCTCCATAATAGCTTCATGGGTATATGCTTCTAATGACCTGGCGTAGTTGTAACCCCTAAGCTAGATTCAAAGTTTTGGCTGACGGTGAGAAAGCGGTTCAAGGCCAGTTTGATGATTTCAACTTCTTTTCCGATCTGATCTTCGTATGAGGAGTGTTTCCCGATATTATGAAGGATTGAAGCCTCTGTAAAGTCAAATGTACGCTTTGGAAGAAGCCTGCGGTATTGCCGGCGGGAGTACCCTTCGCATCATCGAGTGCTTTCACTGCCTTACCATAAATCATATCGCTTGCGCCATGTACCCAGCCGACCAACCGAACGACATATTTTTATGTTGGCGAGATATGAAAGATCAACAATTAGAAGATTCAAGATGGAGCATTCAGGTAGGGATGACATGTCTTTGTTCGAAGTCCACGAGGCTGATATATGCTATGCCACATAATATGCTGTAAATACTGGGTATTGTGCATACTGCCTGGACAATTCGCATGACGATCCGCCCAATAGTGAGAGTCGCAGCCACTTCAGTAGTTTGCAGCAAATTAATAGGCCGATAGTGGGTCCTTGTTATGGTGGAGAGATCATTCTGTTTTTGTTACAGTATTGCAAAATTGAAAGTATTGTGGCCCAAGTTATTTGTGGTCTGTATTTCAGTAATTTGGTGCGATAATGTGAGAGAACCACCAATCAAGTCGTCAGCCATCATACATCCGCGCTTTGGCTCTTTTGGCCAACTGATACACTATCAGACTTTGAAATAATCATTGACTTTCAGAATGAGATTCGTGAATATGGTAGCACTAGAAAAGCAGCGCATTGAGCCATAGACCCTAAATACTCTGGCAAGTAGAAGTGAGTGAAAAAGAAGAGTGCAGGCCAAAAGAGCAGCATAACGTATTATCGTAACCGAAAAACATTCCTTCAATCAATCATCGAGAAACGTAAATCATGGAGATACCAAGTGCAGGAAACCGTTTCGAACTTGGACATTCTTCAGGTAACTGAAGCGAATTGGCGAGATATCAATAAATTGAGTACGATAGATGTATGTTTCGCTGAATTATACCTTAGAAAATAACAGGGCCGTCTTCCCATTCGAGGTGATAGAGCGTGTCATTGGTGGATCCGTTCGGATTCTCTGGGTCTAGGTAGATGTTGCCCACGACCCCTCTCTCGTGAAATCCTGTTCTTGTCAGAATGTTGGTAATCACTGTGGCCTGGTGCTGATAGCTTACTTCCATGTTCTGCAGCATGAGCCCTCCATTGCCTTCTCCACGCAATGTCGTTGATCAAAACATTGTACAAGGTGTGATTGTCCATACAGGAGAATGCAATCAAGGCGACAATGGTAGCAAGATTACCGGCGAGTCCATTGGTGGGTCGATTTCTGTGGTTTCGGTACGCTTGAAGCCCGAGTTGACCAACCCAAGCCCCATCTCTTCCTGCGAGATATTGCTCCTCAAGAGAAGCAGATACCCGTGAAAGCATTCCATCATGCCGAAATGTCAGTGGGTACCATCTGTTGTTTGGAAATTCTGAAGTGGCGATGTCAATCGTAGTTGCGTCTGCCTCCATCATTTGAAACTGTGTAAATTCATTACACCAGAACAAAGTTGTACTTCTGTAATGTTGAAGCCTTTGGTTATTTGGGTAGGTCCATCCTTCGCCGCCGAACCATTGATAGTCGTACCCAGCATCAGTGATATATCCGTCGGCCCATCTGAACATTCGCCCGGGAGTCTGAGGTAAGAAACCAGCTCTATAAATGGGCGGTATCCATCGTCCATTATCGTTTGCTCGGGGTGCAATACCCCCGTTGTCGGGATCATCATTAACGTGTAACTCGTTCACATTGAAAAGAAAGCTAGTATAACGTCGATGAGCCATCGCATTAGAGTTTTGTGTACTCGGATCAGTTTGTCGTCGCGATGATCTCTATGCTGAACACGAGATCAGGGAATGTTTAAAAGTCCAAAGAGGTAACATACTCACATGGAACTCACGAGCCAATACAAGCACTCTTCTTCAAGCTTGTGCTTAGAGCATTTGTATCCAATAATGGATATAGTTTAGATAACAATTCTGTGTCTTTTGAACTCGCAACTAGATGGATTTAGTGGGGAATTGCAAACGGATATCGAGTTACTTGGCATAATCCAAAGAAAAATTTGAAGGTTAGCAAGATCAATATAGCGATTTGTTTCGTGGTCCCCGTGACGGGCATTGATTGGATATCGGCCTCTTATTTGAACCGTAATCCTGGCCAACGCTGCACATTCTATGCAGCTCTAGCTGTTCCATAAGACGATAGCAATGAAATGTATATCAGGACATGGTGGCATATTTCACCTCGAACCATTCCGGTATCCAAAATAATGAGACAATTAATAAAGGATATCTTGTATCATCCGAGAGTAATGATCTCTTCTTTCTCAGACTTACAATGATCTGGCAATACTTTCTGAATCGAACGAGCGAAATGATAGCTAATCCATGTATTTACTCCACAGCATCCACTTAGACAAAAGGAGCGGCACAAGACGCCATCCTGGTAGATGTAAACTTATGTAGGATAAGTTTATTACCGATATGGTCTTAGTAGCGAATATGAAGCCTATCGCGAACGAAGTGGCTGCTGTAGAACATCTGCGAAACAATACCGACGTTTCTCATCTTGGCAAAGGAAGTATTTTGCCACCCATTTTGATATTGCCGGGAATTTCTTTTGAAGGACGGTCCAATGGGAATAGGAAATTAACAAACAGGTTTGCAAAGGAAAAATTCAGGGAGATCGACATTGCTTCGATTACAATGTATATCTATTATCTTTGGGCGATATGATCCCTGAAAGGCGAGGGGTCGTCAAGTAATCTGAGATTTGTGTGAGAAGTGTATACTATGTATCGAGTTGAGGCTCAAAATTCGGACAATGGGTACCGTGAGCTATAACTGGAGGGGTTCTCGTCAAACAATTGCGAACTTTTGACCCATTTGTACACTCCCAAACGACATATGATTTGTTGTTGAGACAAATGTGAGCACTTGGATCATTGGTGGATACATATGGCCAGCCACTTGGACGAATCAAATGCTTTGAGGCCTGTTGTTATCTAGCGACAATCGGAAAGTTTGAAATCGGGATGAGGGTATAGTATCTACCTCGAACTTTTGTATATGAGATCGCTTCTGGTGCAGGCGACATATTTCGGGGTGGGAGGTCCTCAATATATACTTTTCATTAACTGCACACCATGCAGTCATGGGTCGACTGCTGCTTGCAGGAAACAAGTCCAAGGCCTCACTTGAGCTGGGCGTCGATTATCCTTTTCTCGTTAGAACGGTTGCCTCGTTTTGGGTCACCAAATTTGCCTCTTTTCAATGAGCTACAAATACATTTCTGGTAGAAATCAACCAATCAATGGCCGGGTTTAAGTTCCAATTATGCACTTGCGATGCAGTCTGTGTCTGCAAGTGATGGGGTATGCGTCGCCCGGAAGAATGGGAACGCGGGCTTACCACCGCAGAAGTTGTAGAAGCCGGACGTCAACTATGACTTGTCAACTTCGAGCAAGAAATACCAAGCACAGAGATTGGAAATTTTTATATCCCTGGAAATCGGAGGGCAAGGTCCAATGGTCCATTTGAGCAAAAGATTTGCCCATTAGCCAAGGGCATACGCAAGGTTTGACAATGTCAGCCAAGGATCGAAAATGATACCTTGCGGATATTCCTACTCGGTGTGCCTCATTCGTCGTCGTTACACAAAGCATCCAATGAACTCAGATGTCCATGTTAACCTGATATATTGACTTGACAGGTTGATACATTAAGGCTCATTCTGAAATGAGGATGGGTAAGACTGCATTATGTATGTAGTATACGAGTAGAGCGGTCATAGAAGTGTATATCAGTGCATAGCAATGCATTTTCATAACAAAAGGTGTAGTACATCGATATAATAATCATGGCTTTCGAGAGCATTGCAAACAATCAGAATTCTTCTTGAGGTTCAAAGTTTCATCGGCAATGAGAGACTAAATTCTTAGTATGACTCGCTAATCATTCCAACCCAGACGCTTGGAACGCTAGCAAACTACCTACTAGGTAGGCGGGTACCGGTGATTTTGACATCAATGATTGTTTACAGATGAGAAACCCTCAAATCTTCTCAAACTGACGACCGACTCGATTCTCAGTTCTATAACAACCTCCGCAGACTCTAATTAATGAATACAGGAATCTTTGGGGCCTCCTGATCGAACATCCGCTGGTATTTACCTATCTTTTGCGAAGCAACTTGAACGAAAAGAACAAACGAACGGCAACAAACGAACGACAGGAAGAGTGGAAAGAGTTGACATATAATTCTAAGCAAGACAGTACACCAGTCTCGTTCGCTATATCACGTATATGGGCACCGCAAATGCTTCTTCCAGAACCATTCTCACATAAAGAATGGATCTCTCCCTCCTCCTCCTTTGTCACACAAACGAGACGACCAAGATGTTTTGAATGGTCAGCGATGATTTTAGGCAAGGAACGGATAAGGATATATTTCACACAAGTACTGTTCGAGGTCTCGAAAACTCTATCTGCGAAGTCTATGATTCTCCCGAACAACGTCCAGTTAAACGTCTTCGGTCTTCCTTCGTCACTTTTCAATTAAATTTTTCAATTTTGTCAAATTTCAATGAAATAAATTTGGTACATTCTCATTCTCACATACATAGGCAAAGTATAAATTCATGGGTGAAGATTGTATTGTTGTTAAATATGTTTACATTGCTGCTTCTCTTCCTTCTCGGGACTCACCGTTCATGGGCTGACATCTGGCAGAGGGATTCTGTTCAAAGGGATGGCCTTCGAACAAAATTCCTTCATTAATTTACAGACTGGACTCGAATCGTCGGCATCAAGCTGCCATTGCACCTCGAAACACCATCATGTTCGTCAAATTACAATAGAAAAATACAAAAAAACGGATCGCATTCGCCAAAGGTTGAGCCTTTGTCGGGCAAGGTTGTCCGGGACGTCCTCATCAATTTTGTGCATTGGTGGTGGGTTCTAGGCCACCCAGGCAAGGTTGTCCGGGACGCCCACACCAAGCTTGTGCTTTGTTGATGCGTTCTAGGCCAATGCCATTGTGCGTGCTTGTGGCTTGAGCTCCGGATTGAATGTTTGATCGTTCAGCTTCTCCCGCCTCAGCAAGAGCCTTTGTCAGGCAAGGTTGTCCGGGACGCCCACACCAAGCTTGCGCTTTGTTGATGCGTTCTAGGCCAATGCTACTGTGCGTGCTTGTGGCTTGAGCTCCGGATTGAATGTTTGATCGTTCGGTTTCTCCCGCCTCAGCAAGAGCCTTTGTCGGGTGGCAAGGTTGTCCGGGACGTCCACACCAACCTTGATCATTGTTGATGCGTTCTAGGCCAGTGCCACTGTGCGTGCTTGTGGCTTGAGCTCCGGAACCAATCTTGGAGGCTGATTGCGTGGTGGTCATCGTTGTGACTGGTGCGTATTGCTGGGTGAAATTGACCTGAGCTGGACATGGCTGTCCTACGAGACCTGGATGGGTTGCCAAAAAGACAATGATACCTGAAAGGACGGCAATGATGGCTATCAAGATGAAGATGGGGATGAGGTGGCACGGTCTTGCAGTTCTACTCTTGCTTGGCTTGTAAAACCGAGCTGTTCCTACCTGCTCTCTGGGAGCCTCGACTGCACCCAATTCGATGTTTTCCATGTTATTTGGTGAATGCATGATTCCTAATTAGAGATGACTTCTGAAAGATCTTTTGAGATTTGTAGATTGGTGGTTTAGACTATGTTTAATATTCAGATGATATCGACAGATTGATAAGAGAAAGTTCACCAATCCAAAGGTCCTACCTTTTTATACACTGGTCTCGATATTTGTTCACAAAATCCGGAACAGTTCTTGAATAATTGCGTTATCGCTGAGGGATAGAGGATTAAGTGTTCCTCTGCCTAGCTCCCCGGCCAAATACTTGTTCGTTTTCAAAGAACAACATTAGAACAACATTAATTTCTCTTTTGTTTGCAAAGTACGGAAGGCATTGTTCATCAACAAATAAATGAGAAGGGGCGACTATGGAAACCTCTTGATTAGAAAATACAAGTGTTTCCAGTGATCTCACTATGAAAGGTAAGATAATAACGGAGGTTTCCCAACTAGAAAAAATACAAGACAAATCCTTCAAACTATTTTGAAAAAAAGAAATATTATCAAAGTTAACAAAGATTCTCGGCAAGCCAAGAACATGAACGATTTCACAGAAGTGCCTCGAGCAAACCAGCGAGGAAATTTTGAGCCCCAAAAACGGTTCGAACGTAAGTTGGAAAGAGAATCTCTAACTCGATATGTTTGTGCAAGAGAGCCCAACTTACCAACAACAAAGTCAGGGATCCGAAGAAGGATACCATTGTCGATCGAAGTCAATACTTGAGGTGGAAGCGAGGAAAGGGGAACCAGAGATTAATGCCCAATTAGGCAGAACCTCGTCTCATTTTTCAAATATGAAAACCTGTCACTTCAAAATCTTCCCGGAAGTTATTTACTACCTGGCGGTTATGAAAACGTAACAATCACATTATATTACCCTTAAATTGCTTTTATGTCATTCGTCTGTCGTCCTGCCCTTGTTCCTAAGTCCGCATGCGTCATTTGTAATTCTTTGTGTATCTCAATACAAACATTTTCCCTTTGTCTCGTGAGACTTTGTCGCCAAATATCGAGGGTAAAGTTTCTGTAGCTGCTCCACAGTAATGTCAAGTAATGATTCCTGTACAAACATTAATTCAGTACCCTTAAAAAACTCAACAGCATAGCCACTATAGCCTTTAGAGACAACCTCGAGAGAAGAACAACATCTGCCGAACACCCAGACCCTCCCCCGCAACCCCCAAATCTCCCACCTGTCCAACCTGTCCCTCTAGGCCGCGAATACTTCAGCCCAGAAGCACAAAACTGGGAGGAAGTCTTTGATAAACCAGAAAAGCAAACCGATTACAAAAACATCTACGGCCCCGGAACCTCACAACACCCAGGCGCAATGTGGGAGGACGTTCCACCACATCCGCGCAATGATCGAGATAGTCCATCATTTGATGAAGAAATGGCGGAAGAGAACGATTCACCCCGTGATGAAAGAAGGGAAATGATTAAGCAACAAGTGCGATACGACTTGAACTGGAAAGCTAGGGTGTTCGCATTGGCAGACGAAGAAAATGCCATAGACGCATCGGAATCGTCCGAAGATGAAAATGCCACTGATTTCCGCTCCTTCCTCGAAATCACGCGAAAAAAAGATGCGAAGGAACAGGCGAAAAGGAAAGATCAGGGTGTTTCGGAGAAAACGGAGGAAGAAGAAGTGAAGGGCTTTGATTTTGCTGATTTTAATGCTGCTCAGGTTGAAAGGGATGCTAAGAAGGAGGCCAGAGCTAAGAGGAGAGAGGAGAGGAGAGAGAGATTGGACCTAGAGAGAGATGAATTGCTACAGGAGGTGAACGATGAAGTAAAATTAAGGATGGATCTACTCGATAGAGAAGAAGAAGCCAAAGCTTATAGCTGGGAAAGACAAGTTCGAGACCCGCCAGATTTTGAAGAGGGAAGGGGGAAGGGGAAGGGGAAAGGGAAGGGGAAGGAAAAGGAAGAGGAATCGGAAGAGGAATCGGAATTGGAAGAGAGTTCGGAAGAGGATTCGGAAGAGGAATTGGAAGAGGGTTCGGAGGAGGAATTGGAAAAGGAATTGGAATTGGGAAAGAAATCTAAAAAGGAATTTGAAGAGGAATTTGAAGAGGAATTTGAAGAGGAATTGGAAGAGGAATTGGAAGAGGAATTGGAAGAGGAATTGGAAGAGGAATTGGAAAAGGAACTGAAAGAGGAAAAGGGAAAGGGAAAGCCTGCTACGGAATCGCCCAGTGAAAAAGTACATTGGCTTGATGCACTTGATGCGGAAAATCTTACCCAAACAGAAAAGAAAAGGGGATGGGATGAGAAAGTCCGAGAGCTTGAACGTGACCTTGAGCGCTTAAAGGAGGAAAATCGTAAGATAGAAGAAGGACTTGAAGCCACGTCGAGGATTTCAGCAGAAAGGAAAGCGAAGATTTTCACACGAGCAGCAGAATTGAAGGCGCGGAGGGCGCGGAGGGCGCGGCCGCCGACGCTGAGGCCGGATTTGAGGGAAAGTGAGTACGAGAGGAGGGAAAGAATGCAGAGATTAAGGGAAGGGCGAAGGAGCTATGATGAGGCTCTCTATCGAAATGCGGCGATGAAGAAGGCTCAGCGTGAGCGTCAGCGTGAGGATCTTCCAGAGTATGCGAGATCTGAGGGGGGATCTGAGGGGGGGCATGAGGGAGAATATGGGGAGGAGTATAGGGAGGAATATGGTGAGGAATATAAGAAGGAATCTGAGGAGGGATCTGAGGAGGAATCTGAGGAGGAATCTGTGAGGGAATCTGTGAGGGAGCATGAGGGGGAGCAGGAGGGAGAAAATGAGGAGGAATATGAGGACGAATATGAGGAGGAATCTGTGGGGGAGTATGAAGGGGAGCATGATGAGTATGAGAGCGAAGAGGAAGGACTTGGTGCAGGTGCAGATGCAGGTGC
>NGKI01000008.1:1723962-1751266 GCA_002162615.1 Myriosclerotinia duriaeana
CCCAAGCGAATCCACCAAACGATCCTCAAACCCAGCCCCCACGCACGAATCACACAGATCCCAACGCTCCAAAGATCCCTCCCTTGCTTCTGCACAAGATGTTCGAGATGATCTATTATCACCCATGGATGTCGTGCTTTATAAAGCACATGCGTTGGATAATGATGGCGGGGCGTGGACTTTGAAACGCGTGCTAGTTATTATTATAACGGGGATGGTATTGGGCGCGCTGGGGGTCAGGGTGAAGAAATTGTTTTATGAGAGGTGGGATGATCTTCGTTAAAGCTACATAAGTGATTGGGGTGAGGTGAAGGAATCGTTGTGTTCATGTACATTGATCCAAGTCGTAATTACTGCAGATATATACCTATCCTAAAAAAAATAAAAAAAAATAGCCGGCCGAATATCCGTTCTGTTTTCACTTAAGCCATGATCGAAGAGCTTTGTTCCTGAAACTACATCGACTTTCTAGAATTTATATCATTTATATCATTTATATCGCAAGACCCATACAACAAAGCTCCATCATCAGATGTCCTGACAACCATAAATCGCAATGTCATTGAAACAAAACCCGCTCTGTAACCCCTTCTTACACAGATCCAATCCAAGCCATGATGCGTCAACAGTGAGTGGAAGTGACAGCTACCCTACCCAGCAAAAAAAAAAATACACCCAACACCCAACACACCCACATAACCCCAAACTCCACCCTCCCCACCATCTCTCATTAGAACAGCTGCGCTAGCGCAGTGGTCTTTCCCCCGGTACCCAACCCGTGGGGGGTGAGCAGATGTAAACGAAAAAACCCGGCCGGTCCGGGTTTCCTTCCCGCCGGACACTCCTAGAAGTGTCNNNNGGCGGGAAGGTTTTTGGTTTTTTTCTTTTTTCTTTTTTCTTTTTCAAGATCTTATCACCAACTGGGTAATTTTAAATTTTGAGGGTGTGTTTTTTTTTTGGCGGGCGTAGAGGGAGGAGAAGTGGGTCTATGGTGAATGTTGAAGGGGAAGCGAGATATTTTGGTCGAGGGAGAGAGGCGCGGAGTTATTTATTAGTATTGGTCGGAGACGAGATTGGGAGTCGCAATACTGCCTGGCATAATACATCAGGAATCAATTTCAGGCCACTAGGACGACTCATAGATCAAATCCCCATCATACACAACACACAGCAGAAAATGGTAGAAATGTAAAAAGTAAAATGAAGGGGAGTACGCTTTTGATCATTTCACATATCTTCGTTACCCCGAACGCCAGTTTCCTTTGCGCCTTATATACGTAAGTTGGGGTGTTCCTCCAACCTCACGTTCCCAAACCAATCAGATGAAAGCAAATAAACAACGCCATTTCCATCTCATCATGTTCATAAATTCGGAAGGTTGCTGGCAACATAATCGTCATAGAAAAAAGTAGGTATAGTGACTTCCTCAAAACTCCCCTTCAGTGCTTCCAGCACCACTCATAGCCTTACTCCCATACATTCCTACTAAGCCCCATACTCCAACCCTCCATCCTCTCCATAAGCCCTCGATTCCCTGTCCCTTCTTTTGCACTTTCTTAACTTTTCTGGATGGTCTAACGGCGCCTACACTGGCGATAGGTTCCGGACCAGATGATTCGCCTTCTTCTCGGGCAATGGACCACATTGTACCTATTACCCCATTGTATGGACCAACATCGACGACTGTCTTGAGGTCTTGAGATTCGTTGTATTGGGGAGAGGCGAGCACCGCCGCTTGTCCGCGACGTAGAACGGTTTCAATAGGGAGACGAATGAAGATCTCAAGTGTCTGAGCGAGGAAGGTGAAGGTTTGGTAACTTGTAGGGGTAAGGATGGGATCGATGGCTAGGCGGGTTCGAAGAAGGAGTGGGGTGCAGTGTGATATAGTGGGCTTGATTATGGAGTGGAGAATGGTGGGGATGAGAAGTAATGGGGGACACATATAAGAGGGGAGGGTATTTAGGTTGTGGGTGAGTGATCGTTTAGGATCCGAAGTTGGGGTGAGAATCAACCTGCTTTGATTAGTATTTTGTTATGTAAAGAGTGGTGACGAATGACTTACTTTGTCCGTACAAGATCTAGAGGAGCAAGAATCAGACCCGCAGTGGCAGCTGCGGCTATTGTTACACTTAAGGATGTCCATGGACTAGGAGATCCAGCTACATCAACTTGCGCTCCCAGTGTTGCTAGTCCTGGATCTGGGATATTCAGCACTGCCGATATCATGCTGCTTGACCAACTTTCCATCGTCTTCAATAGAAACCCGTAAATGAATGTTGCATTAGACCCCTTCCATACACCCCAAGCTCCCTCTTTTGACCATTCCTGTGATATCACCTCCATTATAGAATCTGATCTTTTGAGGACCAGTTGATGTGCTGGTTTGGGTTTTGGCGGGGTCGTTTTGGGAATGGATTTGTCCTCCCATCCAGACCCCTCACTGCTATACCGTCGCCTTGATGGAGAGATTGATTTAGTGCGTGGTGCCGCCGATGTAAAGTAAGCGGTCTCGTCCGCATCAGAGTCATCGGAGGGGTAATTCTAGAGTCCGATTAGCTCCACAAGCTCGACCCTTCACATGGAGTAGCTCACCTCGTTATACTCTGAAGGAGGTTGTTTGATTTTCTCCACTACAGCTGCTGGAGTTGCCTCATCTTCGATTTCCTGAATCTTCACCTGCAGAACTGTTTTCGCAACCTCAAAGGGCTGCCCGCACAAGATCCCCGCATAATTGGTAAAAGTTTCGTTGATGAATTTCTGAAGGGATTCGATGGTAGATGGCGAGGTATCTGATAAGTAGTCACTGTAGTCTATGTCTGAAAAGATATCCCGAGCGGAAGATGCATAGGAAGCTGCACTTCCATTCTTTAATCCTACTCCATGCGTTCCCGAACTTGTTATAGGTATTTCCTGGGGTGTTCCGATAGAAGGTGGAATATAGTATGGTCTTAACGGATTTGGACCTTCTCTAGAGGTCGACATTTTGTTGTAGGTTGCATTCAAGAAGAGAAAAGAGAGGAAAGAAAATTTACAGAGGTCGTGGTCGTTGTCGTTGTCGTTGTCGTCGTCTCTTTGTTTTCCACGTCGGTCGGTCCAATGCAAGGTGGAAGTACTCTACCTTGTAAAAAAGATATTCAAGCTTTTTTTCCCCCTACGATATACTCGTACAATTGGAGAGTTTGAAAGAACCTTGGGCAAGGATTGAATCTTAGACTACATACTACTGGCCGAACTGATAACTGATTCAGAGTTTATGTCCACCCACAAATCCACGATGCCTTACCCGTACCCGTAAATAATACTACTACCTAAGGTACCTCACCTACCTAGTAGAACTGTAGAAGGCTTGCTCGACCGGCTCGACCCTCCTGACGCCCAAAATATCGGAGTTATCCCAATACACCGATTGGTTATAGGTGGATTCACGAATATTTTTTTTTATATGAGTAGGTGGGTGTAGGGTACAGAGCACAAATGTAATGCTACCAAACTTTTTAATTAAAGATAAAGATTCAATGAATTGTGAATGCTCATAATGATTTCAAACCAAATTTAACATTCATCTATTTAAACGATCAAAATCTTTCTCAGCTCCAATTGTTAGAAGTGAATAGAATCAATTGAAATCCCATAGATTCACTTCAGGCAAAACAAACAGAGCCTATCTATTCTATCTATATCTTACCTACCCATCCCCCCCCAAATCCCCAACTCCGGATCTTCCTCACTTTCTCGCCCCACTCATCCTTCAAAACAAACACGATACAATCGAGATGTCGGCGGTACGAAGTACAAGTCGAGCCTTTGCAGGCATTCGCAGGACCACGACTCAATCGTTACGAAGAGAGTTTGCGACAGTAGCCGATAGTCCCATTCGGTTTGCTTGCAGACCCCCCGCAGCACCCGCCCTATTATGTCCCTTCTCCATTCCAGGATCGCGACCTACTACCAAGCAATTGTGCGAAATTAGGCAAAATAGGAGATCTACCGCTGCTCGTCGAGAATTCTCTGCTACCTCGGGAGCTTTGCATGGTCATGTAACACCCCCAAAGCCCGGGGAGGGGTATGCTTTTCACTTATCGATGGTTTGCAGTTGAACCCATGCTGATTGAATCGCAGGTTACATGTTACGTTTTTCGACAAGGAGGGAGATGAACATACTTTCGAGGTCTCGGCAGGCGACAATCTTTTGGACATAGCACAGGCCAATGATTTGGAAATGGAAGGTTAGTATACTGGATTATCGACCCTTGACCATACACTGATAGTCTATCTAGGAGCCTGTGGAGGATCTTGCTCATGTTCAACATGTCATGTAATAGTCGAAGATGAAGAATTCTATGACAAAATGGCCGAGCCAGAAGATGATGAGAACGACATGTTGGACTTGGCGTTTGGCTTAAGAGAAACATCAAGATTGGGCTGTCAAATTGTGATGTCAAAAGAGTTAGATGGGTTGCGTGTAAGGCTTCCTTCAATGACACGAAATCTCCAGCCTAGCGATTTCGACAAGAAAAGTTGATGCGGATGAAGAGTATAAGATATCACTTGTTCGATCACGAATGGCTTGCAACGTTATTCCTCAGTAATCGGTGTAGGGAAGCAATGCGTTTGAGTTGTAGGAAGGACATTAAAAAGGGTATCTGTCCTTTGTACATATATTCCGTACCTGAGGGACACGGAGTTGGTGGATACTTTTTCTTGAACAAAACCCTCATGAGGGGTAAAATCCCACCTCCAACGCCATACCACGCAAAACACAATTAGAATACCTTAGATGCTTTTCAAGCCTCCTCGATCTCTCCTTTCCTCAATCCACCTCCACCTGCAATCAAATCCAAAAATCCCTTCTTACTCATCTCGTTGATTTTCTCCTCCCTCCTTCCCTGCCCCACCACTCCTTTTTGTCTCGCTTCTTTGGCTGCCTCCTCGCCTTTAATCTGTGCTGCTCTAACAGCGTTGAAAAGCTTGACAACACCTCTCTGGGCAGTCTTCCTCAATCGCTTTTCCAATTCCATCGTCTCCTGTACACTCGGTACATTCTCTCCAGTCCCATGACCATTGCTCGCATCAAAGGCCGTACTAGCACCTAAAACATCCTTAACTCTTCCCTTTTCCATTGCAGCTTTTTTCTCCTCCCTCATCTTATGCTTCGCCTTCTTCTCCAGGGCCAGATCCGTCATTTCCTTACTAGCTTCTATCGCCGTCTGACTCCTCGACAGTACCGGATCATTCCTTTTACTCGCCGATAACTTAGATCCCAAAATCTTGGACATAGATGTAGCAAATGCTTCTGGGTCATTGCGCTTTCGTGCCTTTATTAAATTGGGATTCGAATTCGTGTCCGAGTCGTCTGCGTCTGAGTTTTCTGTATCAGAATTTGAGGCATCGGTGACCTCTTCTTCTAACTCGTTATCTGCTACATTGAGGTCCGGCTCGTCATCCTCATCTGACAAACTGCCTGTGATTGCATCATTGACTCCATCCTCTTCTTCATCTGAATCTTGTAAATTGACGGCTTGGAAATCTTGAGTTGTTGCAGATTCTTCTTCGTCGGATGAGGATTCGTAGTATGTTTGTTTCTTGAATTTCTTGACGGGTCTACCAGTCTTTCCTTTCATTCCATCCTCGACCTTGCGTTTCTTTGAAACATTTCCTGCCATTGTTGTGGTTGAATTGAAAATTATTATGTTGTGGGCGATTGCTGATACAAAAATAAATCTTATCGCAGCCAGGAAATTTTTGGATTTCCCTTCGGAGCTCGGATAAACCTTTCGGTGCCACTGCTAGTGGTCAATTTTACACTAAACCCCCCGCCATATTGATTCTTGTCCCACACTTTGAGCCACATTAATAATAAATGCATCATCCAGAGTCAGCTACAGTTGTAAATTATCAAAGATTCCCAACAACACTGTCGCATAAGTTTTTGGCAAGATGGTTCTTCAGGATTTAGGTCGGCGCATTAACGCCGCAGTAACGGATCTCACCAGGTCCAGCAATTTAGATGAAAAGGTCAGTACGAAGGACAATTGTCAAGATCTCTAGATGTAACCTCATGCTAATATCAATTAGGCATTCGATGGCATGATCAAGGAGATTTGTTCCGCATTACTAGAGGCCGACGTAAATGTGCGGTTAGTAGGCAACCTACGAAAATCCATCAAAGCTTCTGTGAACTTCAAAGAACTCGCCCCGGCTGTCAATAAGAAACGACTTATTCAAAAAGCTGTATATGATGAATTAGTCAAACTCGTGGATCCCCATGCCGAACCCTTCAAGCCAAAGAAAGGCAAAGCGAATGTTATTATGTTTGTTGGATTGCAGGGAGCTGGAAAGACCACAACATGTACGAAATTGGCAAGATGGTATCAATCGAGGGGCTTCAAAGCTTGCTTGGTATGCGCGGATACCTTCCGTGCAGGTGCTTTCGATCAGTTGAAGCAAAACGCTACTAAGGCTAAGATTCCCTATTATGGTTCTCTCACACAGACAGATCCAGCGGTAGTGGCCAAGGAGGGCGTGGATAAGTTTAAGAAAGAGAAGTTCGAGATCATCATTGTGGATACTAGTGGAAGACATCGACAAGAGGATGCATTATTCCAGGAAATGGTGGACATTCAAACAGCTGTGAAGCCAGACCAAACAGTGATGGTATTGGATGCTAGTATAGGACAACAAGCCGAGGCGCAAAGTAAAGCCTTCAAGGAGACTGCAGACTTTGGAGCTATTATTATCACCAAAACTGATGGACACGCAAGTGGAGGTGGTGCAATTTCTGCAGTTGCAGCAACACATACACCTATCGTATTTATTGGAACTGGAGAACACATGCTTGATTTGGAAAAATTCGCACCCACACAGTTCGTTTCCAAATTACTTGGTATGGGAGATATGCAAGGACTTATGGAGCATGTTCAATCTCTTAAATTAGACCAGAAAGATACTATGAAGCATATCGTGGAAGGAATTTTTACGGTTCGTGATCTTCGTGATCAATTATCTAATATCATGAAGATGGGACCTCTTTCAAAAATGGCCGGTATGATTCCTGGCATGGGTTCCATGATGCAAGGAATGGATGACGAAGATGGCGCCATGAAGCTCAAACGTATGATATACATTTGTGATTCTATGACAGCCAAAGAACTCGATTCCGATGGAAAGATTTTTGTCGATCAACCCACCAGAATGACAAGGATAGCTTGCGGAAGTGGTACAAGTGTAAGGGAAATAGAGGACTTGTTGACTCAACACAAGATGATGGCAGGTATGGCGAAGAAGATGGGTGGAAATATGAAGAACATGCAGAAAGCGCAAGGAGCAATGGGAGGTGGAAACAAACAACAACAGTTGGCCGCTATGCAAAAGAGACTAGCCTCAATGGGAGGTGGTGCGGGTGGCGGAATGCCAGATCTTAGTAGCATGATGGTATGTCTGTCTTCTATTTTGATATTTAGTCGTGGCTAATAAATACGATAGAAAATGCTTGGAGGTGGCGGAGCTGGAGGTATGCCCGGTGGTATGCCAGATATGTCCAGTCTCATGGTATGGTTTCTAATTATGTATCCCTAGTGTTGAATATTCACTAACTTTCCTTTAGAAAATGATGGGAGGTGGTGGCGGTATGCCGGGAATGCCTGGTATGGGAGGTGCTCCTCCAGCAGGTAGAGGTAGAAGGTGATCTTTCGTATCGACTGTATATCATTCAAAGAAACGGAGGAAACGGAAGAGGATGGAAGGTACCTAGGTAAATAATTTATGCATTAAGCGGCGGCGTTCTGGTAGTGAAAACATTTATCTGGGATAGATATTTGGATTTATCGGCCGTTTGAAATATTAAAGAGAATTATGTATGTTTCCCATAAGAACTTTCATACTTTTACTTCCTCAGCTTACTAGCATATATTAAAGAAGTAATATGAAATTTTATTCTCACATTGCGTGGTTTTACGCACAACTGTTCAACGTGTTTTAGCAACTGATGGGGGGCCACTGTTCAATAATGTGACGTAGCAGGTCGATCACTTGAAATGTGTAGTTACTTGCTCAGTTTGAGACCCGGGAAGATTCTGATGTGCACTGTAGTTGGTGATTGTTCCGACGGAATCTGAGATTCTCTGGCAGCTACAAGTTTCCAACATTGATTCCGAGCCATGGTCTACTTGTAACTCAAGGTTCCGGTGGGTTTCACTTCTCTAGGATCTAGATTCGTGTCATCGAGTTCGTTCTTACGCTGCTAGCCGCTGTTCTAAGTCATGGTCAGTATGTGTAATTATGTTCAGTATCTGTTTCTCGAAGACCTTTTTAGCTTTCATCTCATTCCTTCTTGTGTAGTAACAGTGCTACAACGCCACGATATGTGAAGCGTCGCAATGTACTCTATATAAAGTCCTTGGAGTGCTTGCTGAATGTATCTATATTCACCATCACCATCACCATCGCCATCGAAAATTGAGGTTCCTACTCCCCTTTCAGGCATTCCTGTGAGAATCTAACTATGCACTGCACCCCCTACCAACAGATTTCATTTGTTCCACTGCCACAGACTGGTATTAGTTTTCATAGCTGCGGATGAAAATATCTTAAGTCGAGTATGCAGACTGTCGGCCCTTCTTTCATCGATATTGTCTTCCAGGAGAGTGGAGAGTTGAACAAAGTATTGCCAGCTTTGCTCGTTGATGGATGAGAGATTGAGTTGCTATGCGGATAGTTTCTGAACTGTAGATTTTCTGCTGCGTTAAATCTAACGGGGCTGGGCGTGATGGTATATTTACAACCATCGGGAATGGCGTTCTCAAACGAGAATGGGACTCATTTCGGTACGAGAACGATATTGATACGGAGAGAGGAATGGTCGAAATCGAGTGACCTCGTGAGCACTGAGCAGCAAGGATAGCACTAATGGGTCTGCGTCTTTCAGTATTCACTGTGGAAATTTAAGTTTTCAGCCAAGGTGGATTGGAGTTTACGTTTCTGTTGGTAGGGTCCTGCTTTCGGTCGTGTTTCTTGACTTAAGCGATTAGGTCGTCTTCCTTGTGTGTGTTCCCATGTCCTCTGAGCTTGCCACGCCAGTGATTTGAAGACATTGAACATGGGTTTGATGCATCTATGCAATTGGTAGGTAGGTGCATGAATGAAGGATTTTTCGGGAAAAGAAAGGGGCGCTCCCTATTTGTGTCATATTGTTGGAATATGGTATGTACATAATACTAAGCAGTAGCTATCAGCAATGAATTTTCTTACATTCTGACAGGTTATTAGCCTGGATGGTGTAGTAGTAGGTATGCAGCTAAAGTCTAGCACGCAATATGTAAATATTCTAAAGAATAATAACTTGTATTTGTTTTCCAAAAGCATTTTCCAATCATTACAACAAGAGATCTGTATTTTGAGTCAACAAAATTCTAGTTATGGTAAAGTATAAACACTTCAATAATGTTACTTCGCATAAGTGAAAGATCTAGAAATCTAATTTACCGCTTTCATCTAAAAGTCGGTAACAGTTAGCACTGCTAGCTAGCTGAGTGGGTGATTACTCTCTCCCTGCACTTGCGGATCTTGTCAATCAAGTCTACAAGATCCATAACTTTGACTAATTATCTAGCCAGTCTATGGAAGCAAGCTTTGGAGTATGGCTTGCTATGATACATGCTCATCAACCGCTGGAAACGAATGGAAAATATGCGCTCCCCTCGCTATTAGGTGAAGAATACTATCTATACTGTAGATGCAGAAGAAGGTATCAGCAAGCCAAATGCAACTTTATCTGCAGCAAAAAGAATGGGACAGCTTCACTAAATAGCGCCGCTAAATATTTCATATCTCTGAGCCATGAGCCGTGCAACTCACCTCTGAAGGTAATCCTCGCCAATCTCCGAAGACAAGACGAAAAGCAACCCCAAATCGCCAACCTGGTCATGAGCATCTCCAAACTACCAGAAGATCAATTGTCCCTGCATCCACTCCAGCCTCAGATCCTCCAGCCATCCACTGACCCGCTGGTCTCGAAGCCGACTGCCCCCTTTACGCAGATCTCGTCCGGCCACACGGTTCTCGAAGGCCATGTACAGCGATCATGAGTAACCTTGGGAGATTTCGGGAATGATCCCCGATATCGCGCGAGGAACTTCTTGGCGGCTCGTTGGCCAGGAGTCTTGGTGGAAGAGACTGCCGCGCCTGGCGAAGGCAAGATGATCTGCTTTGTGGCTTTCGACGAGGATCTGGACACCAGCGACGTGAATATGTATTAGCTTGGAAATCGGGAGACAAGCGAATGTGTAATTTCAGTATTGTGTAGATCTTAACCTGACCTAAGATTACATGTTGAGTACTTGCTCGTTCTCACACTTGCTTCCGATTCACGCGATCGATTCTTATCAGATCTATAGGTTTCATCAATGGGCAAGTTGTGAATCGTTGGACATTTCAAAGTCGATTTTCCATCAATTTACATCACTTAAAATCACTAAGAGTCCTTGGAAACGCTTTTGGCATTGATATAATTGTTGATAATATGATATGCCAAAATTGAAGGACTCTTGAGAGTTCAGCCAGAAAATATACTTACCGCTACTTACATGTACATCACTTCACCCCTTTGGTCTTGTCCAAGACTCAAGTCGGTCGATGAAGATCACGACTTGTTTAACCTGCAGCAGTATATACAAACCACATTAGATCTAAGCCAATTAATCCAACCATGCATCCGGAGATATATGCACGTGCAAAATGGCAACTTTAATCGATTGTCTACTGGTATCAAATGATTGAAATGAAGCAATCCTTTCCTAAAAGGGTGTTGATAAGAATATACTTTTCCTGAAAAGATGATATCTCCGATCTCGGCTAGAAAGTTCAATTAAGCAGTGGACAGGAGAACTTGACTTGACTTGACTTGACTTGACTGTGATTTTCCAACTTGAATTGACGGTCAATTCACATATTCACTACCCAATATGAAGCAACAACCCGAATATAAAGATCTAGAATCGTTCTACTGCATATACGTGTACACAAGCTGGCAAGTACTTGGATAGAAAAGAAAAGAAAAATATAATCTAGGATCCAAACCTCATTTCCTCGATTCCTCAGTTTCTCAATTCGACCTCTATTACTCTTCCTATGCATGATCGAAGATACAAGTAACTTGGTAAGTTAACTCGTTTCAACCTTCAAATGTTCCAAGATGTACTTGTGTTTCCAAACCGAGGAGCCCCTCCTCTCGGGCCCCTTTAAAACTAAGAGATGAACGACAATTGTTTTACCATTCAGAGCACTTTCAAATATATGTCTAGACGCGAGAATGGTAAGAGTTTTACCGTTTCAATTGGGTTTGAAACTTTGAGGGGCTGGGTGTGATCGTTCACCCCACAATTGAGGGGTTTAGCAGATTTTGGCAGACCTCTGAGGTAATGGACACAGATACAACATAGGCATCTATTTATTCTATCTAGCCGATACCCAATACCCAAGATAAAGGACTGGAAGCAGATTAAAGTGTCAGGCTGGCAGCTAGGACACCCCTTCTTATAAAGTGCCAAGCGGTCTAGCATGACGCCTTAAACCCCGCGCATGATGGTTTAATACTACAAGTACCGTCTTCAATCAAAAGTGGCGCTTCTTTAAATTAAAGTTGATACAATGTAATTTTAGCATTCATTGAATTAAGCTTAACTCATTTCGCATGGTTTATTTTGAGTTTTCCTTTACCCCAAACAAAGATAGATTATTAGCGATGGATACGGCCCATAATGGTGACTGACACAAATGATGGTAATTATTATCCCTGCAACACTGATATCATTATCGATAGAGTAGACTAATATTTATTAGTCTTCCCTTAGGAGGGAGAGAGTAAGTAAGGGTACTGAAAGTAAAATTCCTTGAGTTGATTGGGATAACCTCGCTTTATCGATCAAAAGCTAAGACTTTTATTTTAGTCCGGCCTAATTTTCAAAAGTAATCGAACCTCCCTCCGTTTCAAAAACCTGACGCTCTGAGGTGTGGCTTTGTGGACTGGTAGTCTGGTACACTCCTCAGAAATACCTTCTACCCCGCCCCCTCCCCCCCTCTTAAAACATCGTTAGCTCACCTGGGCAGTGAGCAACGACCCATTATGATAACTATGAGCTACCTATACTGCCGGCGGCGACACTTAGGCTAATTAACGGTATATTTCGGTATATTATATTGGCGTAATTTCCCCTGCAACACTGATATCATATCGATCGACTAGTGTGTGTGGACTGTGTGTACTACCCATTGAGCTAACAACAATTTAGGGGGGAGTAAAAATAGGACTGAAATAGCCGATTCATACCATTCTTAATCTACTCGCTTTACAGCTAGTGTCTCGACTCAAAACCCCTTAGAATTAAGAGGGAAACACAGTATCCAGAGACTTTCGCATGGCAAGGAAGCCATTAAAGCCAGTTCAAATGCATGAAAACATGGTGTACCGAGTACAAAGAAATGGTGAAGTAACTTGCTATGCGGCGCCGGTACGATCTCTTGCCAAGAAGCGATAAGGGGGTGGGGGCTTGGGGGCTAGCCTACGATGCGAATTGAATTTCAGTCCATGCGAATCTGGGCGATTCCGAGTTTTGACACCCCTTGTCACACCTCAAGGTCCCCAACGCATCAGATTGTTGGAACGCAGGTAGATTCTTGGCCTTGAGAGCATGTGGGATGACTACGGCACTCGGGACTCGGAAGCTGGGCGTGGCTAGTCAAGCCTAACACTAAATTTAAGCTTGTCGAGAACTAACCACGTTTCGGAACTATCCGAGGGTACGCTTATTACTACAGAGTAGCTTTTACTCCTTTAGGTTGAGTTATCCATCAAGCTTATCTCAAAGACTTCAGAATTCTAAACCTTCCAACTGCAGCCCTCTGAGACATCATATCCGGCACATCTGCGGCCGAGATACCCATCAAAACTTTGTAATTGAGTAATACGGGACTTTGCAATTGAGTAATACATACCACCTGACCCTAAACATAATAAAGCGTAAGATCATTTTGAATTCATGGCTTTATCAGGGCTCAAATCAAAACTTTAGCATCGTTCGATGGATTATTCCATCGAAGTCAGATAGATGTGTTTGATATAATTGAGTTTAGACGGTATACACCCATCTGCCTTGGCATGCCCCCGCATTTCCTCTCTCATATGCTTCTCGCCAGTCATTTTCCTTACCATTGGAAGATCACCTGAATGTCATGGGGTGGCCTGGTGAAACGTATCAGTTCGTCCGGTGCTGAATGTTGCGAAATTGCGTGCCAAGATGGAAGAACTTTTTGGTCCTACGCTAGAAGTGCAACGTGCTGCGCGGGCCCCGTATAGTCTTTAAGGTTTGCGCCGGGCTGTATTGTGTTTGTATCTGGCGTGTTTGCAATATTGCTGCCACTGCTGCCAAGAGAGATATCGCTGTGTTTACTATGGAATTGAGTTTCTTGAGGTCTTTGGTCGAGTATCATGGTGATGAAGCGTGGTGAGAATGCGGCGAGATGAAACTTTATTTCGAATTGTGAGAATGATGGCTGGAAGTTGTGTGAAGAGCAATGAGTATATAACCCTCTCTTGTTTCCCGTTGAGAGTCTATCATCATCCTCATCACATTCACTCACATTCACATTCATTCCACATTCATTCCACACAATCATCAATTGTCGCTCTCGAAAAATCATACTCTCTTTCTAAAAGAAAACCAATCATCCACTTTCATCATCAAAATGAAGTTCTCAGCCGCCACTCTTCTAGCCTGCGCTGCCATGGCAAATGCAGTTGCTGTTCCACAAGCAGTCACAGTCACAAGAGCAGAGGGTGATGTCAATGCTGTTATTGATCCTTCAGTTGAAACCCATTTCAGTGGAGTGGTAATTAGAATCATCTTTCAAAGAGTCGAGCCAGAGCTAACATCTCAATAGTTTGACAAAGGCACCGGCTTCCTAGTTGCTAAGCCAGACGAGGAAACTGATCAATCACTCCAAAAGCGTGAAGAGTCCTCTTCCATCACTTCCTACATTCAAAAGCGCGTCGCTCCCGTTGTGGTCGTGATTGGAATAGCCGCCATCCATGGCGCTGGTATCTTGGTCAAGATTGCTATTGAGATCGGAGCCGACACCATCAAGGATCTTGGTCAATGGAACAAGGTGAGTGGTTTCCAAATCATGGAGACCCCAAAGAAATACTTCGGATATAGAATAGTACTGATGTGCTTCGCAGGCTCGTGAAGAATTCACCAAGACGACTACTAGGGAGATGTGGAGCCGAAACCCAGATTACAACAAATTCCCTGCAGCCATCTGCTATAACAAAGGTTATAGTCTCAAGAACCCTTCTGGCATTGACGGAAAGGTATCTGCCAAGCTCGAGCTCGGCCAACTCTTCACCAAGTAAGTTCATTCATCCTATACGTACTTTCCAGCCTCGAGTTTCGACGACTAACAAATATTACCTTAGCTACGACTGCATGTACATGACTGGAAACAACCAATTCTACACTCAGAGCGATAACGGATACATCAACGTAAGAGTTGCCCATTGCTCCCTATAGTGAAAACTCATCTAACATTTCGACAGCTCTCCTACACATACAACTCCGCCCGCTGCTCATACGATGGAAAGACCGGTGATTTGACCTGCAGATAAAGAGTTCAAAGACTCGTTGGTTCTCCGGATAGCTGTTTGAGGAAACAGATGCTGTTCGATCCAAAAATCAGTCCTATTAGGGGTTAATTTTAGACATGTGGGCTGGGTGGCCAACTGGTCCCATGTTTTGTGCTTGTCGCTTTGTTACTGATTACGTTTAGATGTCGCGTTTTGCCTTGTTTTCAAAATGTTTAGTGTTAGTTGAATTGAGCTCTTTTCCAAAATTTACAGTTCCAAGTATGTCGTAGATGCTGTGATAAAGTGAAAGCCAAATATGAAGAGCAGTTAATTTTTTAGATTGTCTTTCCGGCGAATCCGAAAATTGAATCAACGTCGCTCTTGCTTTGGCTTTAACCATATTTAGTTAAGTCAATTCGCTTGAGCTGCAATACTACTTAGGTACACAGCCATATCCACTCTAGTACTATGTAAGCAACCAAATGATTCAGGGGCCTTATTCGAGCCGACCTCTTCCATAGCTGCGGAGAGTAATTGCCTTCATGAAAACAATAGAGGCAAATCAAGAGCGACGTCGAGCTGACGGAGATCCTGTGCTAATTGCTGATGATGCATCGTAGCCTCCGAAGACCTCTATTTATGAGCAACTCGATTCTGATCCAGATGTAGACTCCTTTCGGCGTTTGGTTATAGAGCCATCTATAGTAACCGAGACAACTGTCGTGTAAATTTGTCAATGTCAAATTTGCCCAGAGCTTAGATTTGAAGCAACATTCTATATGTGGGATGAGCTGCGGAAAAGATGATCCTCCTCAATGGGGTCCAGTTTATAATCAGGGAAAATCTTTGGGGCGCTTTTCTTTATCGTCACAGATTGGGTAATCAAATCCTGTTTTGAGTAAACGCGATTTGTATCAACTAAATGGATATTCCGGAACGCAATAGGAAGTTGAAGATAATGAACTGGATATATTTCAAGGTTGGTACCTTTGTCGTAGGGCTAGGAAAAAAGCACTCGAAACATCCACTGGGGGCTAAGGTTCAAATCAGGCAGGGTGTTGTCCCTCGAGGCATGAACAAAGAGGTATCGCAGACCTATGGTACTGTCCCAGAAACTATCGCCTAGTCGAAAGGAAATTTCGAACTGACAGCTCCAGGGTTGAGAGGAAAAGATGTTGTGAAAGAGTGCAATAAAGAACGAGAGATGGTCAGTGGATCATATGCCGATGGATATTGAAATAGATGTTGGATAATCCAAGGAATCGGGCGAGCACGACAGAGGAAAGTCTTTTTTGGCGATTTGGCCATGTATTGGCAAGCATTCATTAACGTAGCGAATTTGCACAATAGTAGCATCGAAGGCCGTTTGAGGTTGAACCGACTTCTGCAAGACAAGTATACTGATAGCAATACATTCCGCAAGCGTTTTCACGACCACGAGAAGCGTTATGCAAAGATCCGAGAGACAAAATATACGGCTTGGTCGGTGTAGCTGCTGATGCTGTCGGAGTTCCTGTGGGGTGTGGTGGATCTGGGATCCAAGTCTGGACGGATACAATGGCATTCATGCATGACCGAGGGTTGATTGCGTTTGTCTATTTTTTTGTCAGTAATATGCAGTAAGTAAGTTACATGGAGGAGAACTGGGGTTAAGAATGATGCCGCCGGGCCCTTTGAGGTAGTGAGGTAGTCGTGCTTTCTTCCTTCGGAAGATGTTACTAGAGATAAAAGAATCTTCGTCGTCGCAATAACGCGCCCGGATGAACTTCCTGAATATATCTCTTTAGTTTATGAGAAGTGAAGGTAGCTGAGAGAGGTTTATATTTGATGAGAGTGAGGGTGAAAGTGGAAGTGGAAGTGAAGGTTCAGCTAAATATACAATTTTAACAATATAAGCAAATAGATAATAAACAAATGACTGAAAAGAAGATACAATATCGAGTAACTGCATACTTAAATAGTATACAGATTTCAACATTTAAATGTAATCCAGCGAACCTTCGAATTATAATAAAGCAAACAAAAAAAGAAATAACTTATACAAATATATTCCTATAAACAAGTAAATAAAACCCATCCAATTATATCGCCCGCTTAAGTTTACATCAGATTTATTATCATTTTTTGATCCGAGGTCAAATTCAAAGATATTATAGCTTCAGTTTCGAAAAGAAAGAAAAGAAGATAAGATATTCTAAATGATCTACAACTTTCACTTTCTTTCTTGTTGTTTTTAAAATTCTCGTCTTAAAAGTTCTATTCCTTTATTTTCTTTACAACTACAATCAACTACGACGACGACGACGACGACGACGACGACACAACCGACATAGATCGTGTTGTCGCATCGCATCGTATACAAACGCGCGCAATAAGTTGATTCAAGATGTGTAAGTTTATCTTTCTATTTTGCTTCTTTTATTTCTGCTTCCTCTTCGATCTTTGCTCCTGTTCCCAATTCCACTCACACCCATTGCCTACCCTTTCAATTCCACTTCAACCCCCATCCCATTCCACCTCAACTTCTACAACAATCAAACTGAACCAAACTAACACCACCCTCCAACCTCCGTAGCGGATCCAATGGCAGTTCTCCCCAGCAACGGGCACCGCAATCCCCACGGCATCAAACGAGAGCATGATCACGATCATGTTTATGATGTCAGTCCCAAAAGCACAAATGCGAATGACAATGCATCTGATCACCAAAATGCGCATCAACACAAGAAAAAGAAGAATCACCATTTCCGGGTTCAGAATGGAGACGCTCAAAAGATGAATAAAAAGAAGCAACAAAATTCAAAGCACTCTCAAAAATTACAAGAAGATACATTGATGAGTGGAGGCTTGGGAGAAATGAGCGCGGAATTGCCAGAAGGCAAGAAGAAGAAGAAGAAGTCGAAGAATCAAAAGACTGTCCATTTCGAAGGCCACGAAACGGCGAGGACTGAGACTGTTCAGAAGAATGGTAATGCGACGAGCTTCCAGACATCGGTCTTACCCGTTCGATCGCAGAACGCAAGTCTCCAGCCGACTTCTAGTCCAATTCTTCCTCCTACCCGCCCACAAAGCTGCTCGAACAACGGCCAGCCCCCAATTCTCCCACCAGCTTCTCCAAGTCGTATGAATCTTCCTCACCGCCCTCCTATGAATTCGGCTCCCATATTGCCGCCAGTTTCACCCTTCCGAAATAGACGGGGATCAACTGGTAATGCATTTTCTGGACCTCCACCATCCTTTTCCGTACCAGCCCCTCTTTCCAACACCACTAAACAAACATCCTTCCAAAAGCCCAAGCCTAGAGATGATGATTGGGAGTTTAGCAGCGGAAAGATTCGAGCAATTGCTCCCAATCCAATGGAAAAGGACACGCAACGCGAAGAGAGTAAGTCGCATCCGCCAATCTCCATTGCATGAATTTGATCTAATAAATTTCCATCCATTTAGATGTGGCTTTTTCATCCAACTACATCCAATCTCCAATGCGCCAATCGCAAGGTATTAACGTAGCCGGCGTAAATTTCAACATAATTGAACTCAAGCACCGCGGAACTTCCGTCTTGAAACAAAAGGGCACCGGGCTTCAAATTTGTTCGGTGGCCCAAGGTAGCATTTGGGTTTCGCTCGAGTCTGAGAACTTTCGCATCTCCAAAGGGGGAATGTGGCGAGTCAAAGATGGAGAGAAGTGCTCGGTGAGAAACCAGGACCCTCAAGACGCCACCTTGCACATTACTTCGATTCCGAGTGCTACTGCGTTGATCTAATCATTTTATGTTGCTTGAAGCGAGGGGAAGGTGGGCTTAAGTGCTCAGAGGATACTTCATTACCATTGCAATCGGCGCATCGTACACCACAGCTTATGGTTTGATTCTGCGCGCGAAGCCAATTTTGATGTTTTCGAAGATGTTTTATCGCAATCGAAGATGGAGCTGCTCAATTATCTGGTATGATAGCTGGGCAAACTCCTTTCTATTTATTGCTGCACCGGCGAAGGGTAGTGGGAAGGACATATCTGGGAATTATTGCGAGTGCGAGGGAACGTATGATTCATTTGCACTTGCAAGTCGTAGAAAGTGGGATTTGCACATTTAAGGAAGGTTGAAGCTCATTAAATAGGGAATGATTTACATTACATACCATACTAAGCTCTTTGTAAAATCTCCTCTGCCGTTATGGAGCGAGAATTCCTGTGTCTTTCCGACTCTTTCGTGACTCAGCCCATTTGAAATGTCCAAGCCATCCATTTGAAAGTTTCAAGCCACCTTCATCATGTTCGACGGATTGAATCTCTTGATGAAGAATATATTATATGAAGAATACTCGCGTATTTGAGCCCGCTGCCCAGAATGTCTCACAAATAGCGGACCCGTATTTTTTTATGTAGTGTAGTGGCGTTCGTTAGTAAGTGACAGCTGAAAGATTCCCCACCAAAACTTCCCAATCAAAAAGTTACCGACCCGCGAAATGATTCTTTTGGGTTTAAATATTGAAGGGCTGGGATAACCTTAACTTTATTCAGACGTTAGGCTTCCCTCTCAAGACTTTTTTAAAGTTTGGTGTGAGGTTAGCTGCAGAATGTCAAGGTTAATGAAGGTTGAATGGAGCCTCAACTTCGCTTGGAATCGTGAGCTGATTCGATCATTTTGCTTTTCTGTGTTGGACAATTAGGCAGTAGAATTGTAGGGGTCTCGTGCCGTTGAGACTTTATTTCAATGTTTCCTTCCCTCTGGAGTATGCCAGTCGTTCGAATCGTCCATGGTGATTAATTTCTGGTAGCACATTATGATTTTTTCGTTGTTTCTAACATGTTCGAGCCTTCTATCAATAAGTTCGGCGAAAGCTCTTCCGTGGACACCAGCGGTTGAAACAGCTACTGTTAATGATCGAGCACCGGTGCCAGGAGGATGGAGCCCAAAGCCAACAGCAGCTCCGAATAAAGCCAATGAGGTTTTGGAGCTTTTCAAACGTCAAACAAATGGAATAAATACTTGCGGATACTTCAGTGGCATCGAATGTTAGTATTCTAGAAGTTGAATCCCAATTCAAAGAGATAGATACTAACGAATGAAGCGGAACCTTTCACTTGTTCTGGGGAAGGTTATTGCGCCCATAATGCGTACTCTGCAGTTGGTTGCTGTACAGGAAATCTTGCCGCCTGCGATATATTTACAGCATGCGTAGACTACTCCTTATATTCGGCGGTCTGTTATCTAGCAGGATCGCTGACAGGATGTTGTAATGATGCTTCATATCCATATTGCGCGACTTATCTTTGGCAGAACCCGCAAAGAAGCATGATGCGTTGTGTGGACACTCCAGCGTTTTATCTCATGTCTGATTACCCGGTCACCGATACTGGTTCAGTGATTCGCACGTCTGTCGTCACAATATCAGGAAGTGTTGCTTCAGTAGCAAGCAGCATTCAGAACGGAAATGATGCTGAAGATGTAACCAGTGCTTCGGGATATGTAGTAACCTCAGCAGGTGCACGTAGCTCAGCATCTTCGGCACGCAACTCAGCATCTTCATCTTCATCGGGCCTGGCAGATCCATCCGCAAGTACAACTCAAAAGAAATCCAGCGTTCCACTAGGGGCCATCATCGGTGGAGTTGTAGGCGGAGTGGCAGTAATCGCACTTTTGATTTTTGCCATTGTTTTCTTCGTTAGAAGAAAGAAATCGAACCCTTCTCCACCCCAGCCTCCACCTCAAACCTCAGCCATTCTCCCGAATAACCCATATCAAGGGCCACCGCAAAATAACCCTCCGCCGTTTTACGACAACCATGCGAATATCACAAAGCCATCATATCCTGCACAAAACTCAACGGAATTGGCAAATACTGTTTATATTCCACCTGCCACTCCGGAGCATTACCAGCCATCAAACGATGATGCACCTGTCTCGCCCAATTCAGAGACACATAGACTTTCAAATCACCAAATATATAGTGATCCGGGCCATCAGTACTCTGAATTAGATGCAACTGCGTTGAGTTCTGTGAGCGGGAATGGAGTAGAGTTAGAAGGGAGACAGAGACACGGAGCAGAACTTGGCCCCTCGAGATAGTAGGGTGAATGGTATGAAGCAGTTGGCCTTAATGATTTTGCTCTTGGCACCATCTCTTTTCAATTGATGAAATCAGATATCCCTTGGTTTCATGAATTGCCCAGAGATCAATTTCAGACTGAGCTTGAGTGGTGGGAAAAATCCCTTGTATATGGTACTGGCTTTCCTTGTTTGTTCATAGAATTTTGGAGAAGATATCCGACATAGCCTTTAGATAGCTTTCATGTATTAATGTCCGAATTGTGCATTTTGGCTGATATTATTCAATGAATGATGTGGTTTACGGAGTAGAGCTTGTCTGAAGATTACAAAGAGTGTTTGAGCACGGACCACCAGCAAAATGAAACACAGCGGTGAAAACCACGTACACATATCACCACAGTGGACATCATGAACAACATGAACAACATGAAAAACAAAGACTTGAGACTTGATTCCAATCGAGGTATTCGAGTAAGGAGATTTAATGGGTTTTTATAAACTTGACATGAGATATTGTTACCCAAGACAAGCGGGGTTGCAAGTGTATGCCCCACTATCATGAGGTTTGTATGATCCTGATACCATGCGGGTGTAGAATAGGTAACGTTCACTCCTTGAAGATCAGAACATTCAATCATTGGAGTATAAAGCCACCATTAGCTGTCTCTTGTCTACAAGTACATCATTGAACTCGTTTTTTCCCTTCATTGGCCGGAAGTTCTGATAGTTTATCACTCTTTCCCATCATTTGAACAATCACTACTACTAATCAACTTATAGTCCATTCAATATTTACATCTTTCTAAAATGGGCCCCATAGTACGAGTTGGAATTATTGGTCTAGGGGAAATTGCACAGGTACCCACGTCCAAGAAGATCTACGACGAACGCGCAACTAATCTTCTTTCTCAAATACAGGTCTCGCATATCTCAGTCCTGAATAACCTTTCCGACTACTTCACTATAACCTACCTCTGCGATCCTTCTCCTGCTGCTCTGGAACATTGCTCCCGAAAAGTCGCTGGAAATACACCAAAGACAACCTCCGATGCAGCAGAACTTTGCTCGTCTTCAGATGTCGATGTGGTCCTTATAACTAGCGCACACGGCTTTCATCCTTCCCAAGCTATACTGGCACTGCACAATGACAAACATGCGTTAGTTGAGAAGCCGTTGGCATTGTGCCACCGAGATATAGAGACTCTCGAAGAAGCCGAAAAGGGATCGGCAGGCAAGATCTTTGTTGGATATCAGAGACGATATGCTCAGGCATTCGTTGATGCCGTAGCTGAAGTAGGCGGCCTCGGCAAGATCCAATATGCACGTGTTAGAGACATCATCGGACCCAACAGGGTTTTTGTAGGTCAATCGGCGACATACCCTAAGAAATTCTCGGATTACAAACAAGAGGATTCGGAGGCCATGTCAGCCGTTCTAGATGAGCAGATTACGCACGCGCTTGAAACGGAGTATGGAGTAGATGTAACCCCATCGTCTAAGGAGTTCCTAGGGTTTTTTGCAATGTAATGCCTCCATGAAATTCCAGTTCTAATTAAAAGACGCCTGCTAATTGATCTAGTCTCGGTACCCATGATCTGAGTGCAATGCGGGAAATCCTGGGTATGCCTCAGAAGGTGCTGGGCTCATCTCTCGGCCTACCTTTTTGGACGGTTCTATTCCAATTTGACGGCTTTGCGGTGACCTACGAGTCGGGTGTCAATAACGTCCCAATTTTTGACGCCCACATAGAAGTATATTCGGAAGATAAGATCGTACGGATCAATTATGATACTCCATATGTCAAGGGGCTCCCTGTCACACTGACGATCAGGGAAAGAGTTGGTGAATCAGGATACCAGGAGAGGACTGTCAGGAAAACATACGAGGACCCATATACTTTGGAGTTCTTGGAATTTTATGATTGTGTCATCAATGGAAAGACTCCAAAGACAAGCGTCAGCGATGCGAAGAAAGACTTGGATCTTTTCAAAATGATCATGCAATCAGGGAAGATCTCATGATGGAATATGTAGATTACTAAAATACAATGTTTCCAACAAGTCGAAGCTCAGCAGGCTGTTATTTTTGGCTCCCAAGTTCATGGTGCCATGTGGTTTTACCAACAACCGCCATAGAAGCGTAGAATTCTCGAGTAAAGCTGCTCACTAAAACAATAAAACAACCATTTTTCGAAATTTCTTTGTGCACCAACACAGCTCTCCTGTCCATCTCTCGATGCCGCTGCTGTTGACTTCGAATTTCGAGTTCAGGTGAACCCAAATGTTTTTCCCCCACATCTGTAATACAAATTACCGTCTCAATTAGACAAACTGAGCCTTTGCTTCAAACTCTATAAAGTTTAGTTCTCTCACTAAAAACAAGAATATTAGGAGGGAAGAAACAGCAAAAATAAGCAATCAAAGTATTCACTTTTCTAATTCTTGCAATCATATAGTTTTGCTTGACCAAATTGCTTTACCCCATCATTAGAGTAAAAATTAAGCCTAATAGGTCTCTTTGAATTAAGATGGTAATGGGATCTACAATTTACTATATGAGTATAGTTCCCCGACAGGTGGTTCCCGTTCCAGCTCCTCTTGCTAAGGTTGTCAACGCTCTCCCCTGAAACGCTACGTTGAGGGTGTGCACTTTTCTTTAGGCTTTTTCATCATAGCACTCAAACTTCGCTATCCGATCTCCAAGTATTTGGGAAAGGTAACAGAGGAATGGGTTAAACTCGAAGTGCATTGGCTATCACTACCTAGGTAAGCCCTGGAGCTACAGTACTAGAGATCTTCTATTAGCCACTTTCTAAAAACACACCTAAATTAAACATTTTACTATATTTTTAACTATAAAAATCTATAGCTAGTATAGATAAAGTCTATTGAAATTTTGTATATATATTAAACTTTAATCAAATTTTAATAAAAATAAGACGATTTATTTTTTTAGAATTCTTTTGATTATAAAATTTAGATATAAAATACTAGTAAATTAAGCAAAAATCAAGAACTTTTTTAAATAAAAACTTTAACAATATAAATAACTATATTACAAGAGTTTAAAATAAACAAAATTCAAAATATATATTTATTAATATCGAAAGAATATATATATAAAATCTTAATTGATTATATTAATATTAAGTAATACTTTTTTAAAATTGAAAACATAGTAAAATAGCTATTTTAGGTGTGTTTTTAACATTTGGCTAATAGAAGATCACGGTTACTGTACATACTCCTTCTTGGGCTAGTGGGACTGATCTATTCTAATATATATAACCGATCCATCCTAGTACCACGACTGTAACTATTTCATCGGGGATCGAAGAGGTTCCTGCCTGCGGCTGTGAAGAAGCTTTTATGGAATGGAGATCCTTGAACTATTTAGGTGGTTGCGAAAGGTTAATGAATATGGTGTTTGCTTGTTGTAGACTGGGTAGTTATGACTTACAAGCGAATTCATAACATACGGATTTTGTAAGAAAACATAGTAGTTATCTAAATGATATGCTATTGAAAGTTCTAAAGCTTATAGGATGATAATCTTTATTCTTATTGGCAACAATAAAATGGCACTCTGTTTCAATCGGTCGAGAATAAGTGTTTTACGGTATGCATTTTTATTTGCTTGCAACTTTTACTATGAATATTCTTTATATCCCTCAAGTTCTGTTTTAAGTCACCACGTGGTCACCTATCAATATGAGAGCAAGCCTGGTCCAGATGCTTGAATCCATCCCGCTATTCTGAGGAGAAAAAATCAGGCCGGAACTTATCATGTCAATAGACTTTCTTTGGAAAGATCAATATTCACGTCAACTATTATAAGACTTACGTACAAAATGTATTGATCGAAAGTATTTCAACCCATGAAAAGCTGGAATTCTTCAAATTTATTCGACTGAACCTTTGTATGTGTGATTGATTTATTATGCAATTTAGAAGATGATATTGTATAAGTACTCGTTCCGACCTCTTTTTTCTCTTCCAGAGGGGACTCTTCGGTTATTTATGCGGCTGGATTATCAATGAAATGGGTTCCTGTCCTTAAGTCCTATAGCCTTCCGTATTGATATGGGGATTGTAGAAAGATTAAATTGACCCCGTCAAACATGATTGTCTACTAGGTATGACGATCCCGCACGTCAAGTTTGGCAGTATTCTCTCGTTCTACAAGTCGATTTTTCGAATCGTAGGCTAAGAATAGCACCTCCTCCCCCCCCACTCCTAGTCTATAACATCGACTTTCTCGTGGGTTCAAGGTGTGCTTGAGGTGGTCTGGTTCAAGGCTCAGGCTCTAGGCCAGAAAAGGTATAGATTGTATCATGATCGATCTCATTCGCCCAAGTAGTCATATGTGGTGTAGTGGTAGCTCCAATCAAATATCAACTTTATCCCATCTTCTGTGTATGGAAGGGGTTTAGAGCGGTAGAGTGAGAACGGGGGGAACGTGCTAGTTTTAGCCTACTATTACTACTCTCCCCCCTAAGCAAATGTTAAATTGTGGGTTTTATCCACTGATATGTCCTTTATGATACATGGGTGGTTGGGCCAATAGAATCTATTAGAATCTACTTTCAATTGGCCTATGCATCATTGTTAGGCCTATGCGTCGTCGCTAACGGCAAAAAAATTGAAGATATACTATTTGGAAATCTGTACTATTGCCTAATCAAGGAAGCGGTAAGCTTTCGGACAGGATACGTACTATTATGGGCCAAACCCACAATTTAACATTTGCTTAGGGGGGGGATAGTATCTATCCTTCAGAAAGTGCACTGCTTGAACCTCTAGATTGAGTTAAAGTAGCAATGGATGGTAATTACCTAGTAGAATAAAGTTTATCCCATATTGACATCATGGTTAGGCGTTATCTTCTACCCGACGGAAAGGAAGGTTCACTGCACTGACTTTCTCCCAGCACCACCTTGTCTGAGCAATTTCCCCCTAAAATAAGAACATGTTTGTTGAAAATAGAAGATTTTAGTCGGGGTTGTTGGGAATATGAAAAGGGTTCATCTCCCCTATTTTGTGTTAATGTCGATATCTTACCCTGGGACATCAAACACGAGATAAACTGCTTCCAATGTCTTCAGTAAGTCGAAGATTCTTGGTCATGATCTTCAGATACAAGCATATGCCTCTTCAATATCATCACTTGGTTGCCTAGGTGCGATGTGTGTATACTTTTCAAGTCATCAGTATATCTTGAGTAATCAATACGTCTGTACATCAACATGAATCTGCGCATCCGATGGCTTTGCTGATGACGAAAGAAGGAATGAGAAAATCAGAACGAATGAGTATTTGAAAATTCTCGAGTACAGTTAATTCTCTTGAGAACAATTTTTCCACAAATACTGGGCATGTTATTCGTAGCAGGACGTCTATACTCGAGCAATCATCACGAGAAACTGGGGCTGAGACGACCTCCTTTATATTTTAAATTCATGAATATATATATAAACCGCCTCAAATCCTCTACTTCCAAACCCTCCCCTCACACCTCCCAGATCCTCACCATCTCCATCGCCATCGAAACAGGCCTCTTTTGTAACTACATCGAAGGCTATCATATCATATTCAGTGACCGAAATGATGACGAAACCTTCATCTTCGCCTTTACATCTCGAATCCTCTACAGTATCAAATGAATCCCATAATGACGTGCGTATCCATCTACCCCGCCTACCTCTGCATCTTCGGAATTAAACGAGTAGAATCATTCTAAATCATCTCCACGGTTTCTCTTCTGTTAATCATCTTCTTTCTTTCAATGCTATCCTATTGTTTCACGGTGGAATGTTAGCGTTCTGTAACTTCGGTGTATGGATCTTTTGCCGGGGATTATGGCGATTATTGTTTTGTAGAGTGTTTGGTGATGTGATGTTGATTGTTTTTTGCGTTTTTGGGGGTTTGTCTTTATTATCCCCTTGCTTTTTTCTTTCTTTTGGAGGAGATGTAACCTATGGGTTAATGGGAATCTATACACATGATACAATGGTACCATTCACAATTCCCAAACGTCAAGAAATGACTGACTCTAGACTCTAGTAGCCATTGTCAGTTTCGGCATTCTGGCCATCATTGCAAATAGCCCAATGATACCTGTACATCCAACTTCCTCTCGCAAAATTTCTATTCTATCAGTTTGATTGGTTACTTATTCATCACATATTCACAGTCCATATATAAAAAACCCTATACATACATACATACATATATACATACATACATACATACATATACCCACCCAACCACCCAACCTCCATCCATCAAACATCTCATCGAGCCGCCATGGCGCAGTTGGTCGACCGCTGCGTTATAACCACTTTCGAGTGGGTGGGGTGTTTGACTCGCGACAGTGGTGCCCTCATATCGAAGAGCGCAGCTGGAAATAAAATCCCATGACGAAGGGGTTTTCCCTCTAGACGGTTTTTTGTTGTTTTGAGGGGTGGAAATTTTTTTGGGTGGTTTTTTTTTGGGTGGTGGTTTTGGAGAGAGGAGATTGGGATTGGGATTGGGGGTGTGTAATATTAGGGGTTTTGGGAAGATTGGTTGTATCGGCGAGCCATCTTGAAGTTTGCTTATGCGCTGGATTGCAGATGCTATGATGGGGTTGGGGAGGCGGG
>NGKI01000008.1:1775906-1802003 GCA_002162615.1 Myriosclerotinia duriaeana
ATGGATGAAAAGAAGGGGATGGGGGTCATGAGGTAGCTATAGGGAAGTCTTACCGAAGTTAAAGAAGAATTGAGCGACGACATAGAGACCGAGTAAGCCATGGCCTGAAAGTTTATGATAACCAAAACCCATACCGATAAAAACAATGGTGAGGATGATGAAACCGACAAGTTGGATAGGTTTTCGACCAATGGTATCGACGGTTGCAACGGTAACCCAATAACCAGGGATAGCGCCCGCACACACGATGATGAGATTTCCAATGGCCGTGTTGAGTAGGGTCTTGTAGACAGTTGGGCCCGTCGAGTAGCCGATGGCGGTCAAGATGACGGGATTATTCAAAGACAGACCATACCAAGCCACATCGAGCAAGAACCAGGAGCCGGCTGTGCCGAGGAGAATCTTTCCATTCTTCCATTTCGAATAATAGGCGATGAAATCGCTCCAGCTAGCTTTGGGAATTTTCATTTGTTGTTTACCGGCTTGGAGACCTTGCACACGGGCAATTTCATCAGGGTGTCCTTCAGCTTTTCCAGCAATATATGCCTCCACATCAAGTTGTGCCTGTTCAACATCGCGGGCTACGTCAAATGTATACCGTGGGGTTTCGGGAATCGTTAGACGGTAGTAGAGTGCAACACAAGCTACCGAGTGTTAGTGGAAATTCGACGCGCACGTACTTTCGCTAAAAATTTAGGAGCATCTACATACCTGGAACGGCGCCAAATCCAATCAGTACTCTCCACATCTTATCGACGGCCAACCCACAGACACCTTGGCATACTGAGGCAGATTTGGCTGTGAGGAGGGATTCTTTAAATCCGACGACGACGACGAGCATGACGAGGCCGGCGGCAAATTGCCCGATTCCTTGCATGGCAAAGACTGCTCCCATCATTGCACCACGCCATTTAGTTGTTGCAAATCTACATATTGTTAAAAACACGTTCAACGTTCGTACCAGGATAATCGAACGTTCAGTTCTGTACAATGATGAAATGGTGGGAGTGGCCACTTTTTCGCGGATAGAGGAAACGTGGTTCACAACTACAGGACTCTGCACCTAACAGCCGATAGAATGCATACTTACTCTGATGTGATGATGGATGAGAGTGGATAATCACCACCAATCCCTATTAATTGGATCAGCTCGGTCATTTACAGTTGAATCAAAAGTCTTGAACTTACCAATGCCCATGATAACACGCCAAAAGATTATGACACCAACGATATCCACAGCTGGAGAACTCGAAGTTAGGGATTGTGCCAATGTTGCAAAGATGATGACGATCAATTCAAGTCCATACTGTGATAACACATAAGCTTTGTGGCTGGAACTATTGTAGAACCACATACCATCTTTTTACGTCCCACAATATCAGCCAGAATACCAAAGCCAAATTGACCAACAACAGTGCCAGCACTGGTTGAGACTTTGATTGCAGTATCTGAAGTGGTTGGCATAACTCCTTTGTTATGTGGAAAATAAACTATTCCAAGCATAGTGGTGAGGAGACCAACGGCAAAAATGTCATAAGAATCGGTAAAGAAACCAATACCCGCAACAACACAGGCGCGAACATGATACCATCCGAATGGAGCGCGATCAATCTCGGCGAGAGCGAGTCGACGTCGCTCATTGGGATCTTGAATGTGGGCGAAATCATTATTAAAATTGTGCCATACGGCATTTCCACCCGAAGTTGTGTGAAGTACAGCGGGGGCTGATGGTTGAGGTGCAACCTCTCTTGAATGCTCAGTGTTCGCCATTTGTTGCTGACTCTAAGCATCAGAGAAATCTGATCTTTATGCTTGTCTTATAGTACTTTCAACTTTGAGGTGTAGAGGTGCATTGTGGAATGCCCACGAGGGCAGAGCAGTGAATCAATGCGCCAGCCAAGCTATTGGGTAACATCAAAATGGTGACTTATTTATTTCTCACAGTCTTAATCTGGACATTAATCACTGGATATGGTAGGTCCCCGAATCTGTGTGGTGGCGTGGTAAGTGTTGTGATACCAAACATGTTGATATATCAACGAATTATGGATTTTGATATAGGAACAGGATTTGTAAGAAACTGTGGAAGAACGGGAAAATAGCGAATCAGAAGTTGTAAACCGAGCACGTTTCCATTTCAGAGGTCGATACAAGGATGATTGTCCCTCTCAAATCAAGCCCTGTAACTCGTGTTACAGGGTTTATTTATCAAAAACCTCGGGTGGATGGCTGATTGTATTGACTCGCTTAAAGACCTGGTAGTGTTACCAGCAACGACATCGTACCAGTTTCGCGTCTTTAGGATCAATTGATTATTTTTGGTTGATTGTATAAGTTCTGCTGAGTGGTTAGAGGCAAAAGCCGTGCCACCGTTCATAAGAAGTCCAGAAGTGCCATATTGTGAGGTTGTGAGGCGAGTCTAGTCTACTCGGTCTCGATGTACCACCATATCACAGTACTTGAGATATATAATTACCCCGTATTAGCTGCAAGGCATCCGCGCCACTTTGCTGCAGACGACTACATGGATGAGACAGCCTTGCATTTGAATCGGGATTCTTGACGCGATGGCATAGTCCCATAGAAGGATTTTCGAAGTCCAGAAGTTGATGAAACGAAAGGTTGATAGCACGTTTTTGGAACAGAGCGTTAGACAGGACGAGCTTTGAAAATAATGCCCATGCTGCGTCTAAGAACACTTTTGAATATAACAGTGCTTAATTCTCCGTGCCACAATCACACTCAATTTCAAGCTGAAATTAGGCTTCCCGCGGTTGGAACCAATATACTCCATGACCTGATTTTCCACGCCTTCTGAATGTTCTAAGACAATCTTCAGCTTATGGTCCGATTCAGCCTTGACTTTCATGAATAATTGGGTTTCTTGGATTTATTACCGAAAGAATCGTGGCTCGATGGCAATCCCCAGCTATAGCTGGGCGTGCAACGGCAATTTACATGCGGGGTTCTCAATCCTTATGCATGTATATCAAGCTGCGACAGCAGGTTTCGTGATTCTTGAGATGCTTCTGTTTCTTCTCCGTTGGAGATCCACTGCCAGGCTAACAAAGACCAATTCAATTCTTTACGCCAGAATAGACCGTGGCCAAGCTCACTGTCTGCACAGAGACCGCCAGTTTTCGGCATACGATTTTTAAATACCACGCGTCCGAAACGAGAATGTACAATAGCCATGGAGCACATAACACACGGTTCATGTGTCATATAGAGCTCCAGTTCGTGGCAAAGATATCCGTCGACCCATTCATCTGATTTGTGGTGCTCTGCCTCCAAGGTATCCAGTGGTTGGTCCCGAAATATCGTTATGTCATCTACAGCCCTCTCTTCTGATACTGTACCAGCTTTCCGTTCTTCTTGAAGTTTTATTCCATCTGCTATCATTGCAATAGCTCGAAGCGCTGCATGTGCTGTAACATTTCCAGACCCAACTCGTGGCCAATTCATCCATCGCGCGTCTCCAGCGACCGCAAGTGTACGCGCCACTCCATTCTTTCTTACGACAACTACAGCGCCAATTTTCTCCCCAATACCCGCTGACTTGGAGGAATGAGCTACTTCTGCGGCCAAGTCCATCCACTTCCCAACTTCTTCCTGTACTTGTTCTTCGGCCCTGGACACAATGGCTGGGTGGGGACCAAATGGATTGCTTTTCTTATATACAATTGGCCAGTATTGAGACGACCAAGACTTCGCTTGCTCTTGTGAAGTTGGTGCTAACAAAGGTACCTCAATGGAGCAAATGGTTGTTGGATCTAAGATTGGAGAAATAACATTTTGCAATTCCTCCGAGCTGATGAGATTTGTAGCCCCCACAAGTAGAAAAAGCTCAGGAGGTTCAACATCGACTTGGTCATTACCGCCCGTTCTTGAACCCAGCAAAGAAGTGCGAACATGATCTGGAACATCGGATTGCTTTGCAAACCTCCTGATGTGCTGTAAATCATAGCCACCATCTTCAGGGAAAAGTTTTCGCGTCAAACTGGGAAATCATGAGCAAATGTATAATTCAACCGAATGAGACCTCAAGACTTACTTAAGAACACTACTAGCCTTTTTCGCTGGAACGCTTGTGATATAAACACTCAGTAATGAGTCTCGAGCTGTTGTTTCTAATGTAGTTTTCAGAGGAATGAGACTGCCTGATGTACTAGTTGAAGCCTCGGCCTGGTTGTTAGTAAATTGTTTGTTCATCATTTCAGTTAAAGACAACCTTGGAACTCGACACTCGTCTTGTCTGAATCACGAATTATAGTCCAAGATGTGTACTACTAGGTTGGTGGGTAGGGGAATGATAAGGTTGTTTGTGCAAAAAAGGTGCCGCTAATGACTCAGCAAGAAACTCACTGGCCTAAATTAACACGTGACATATATTACCTAGGTAGGTATTCTCATTAGCGACTTGCTCAAGCCTGAGAAGGTCCAGGAAGAGAGGAGAATTTAAGGTCATTACCTTCTAGCGGTCACTTGAATTTAATATACGAGAGAGATAATTTCACAGGAAAGCATAGTGTTTATTTTATGAATTTTCATCTCTCATTGCTTTTCTAGTTACAAGTCTTGCTGCATCGCAGTTAGACCCCATGACCTATCCAGTGAAAAAGAAATAATAATGTCAGAATATCTTTAGCAGCTGCAGATGAACCATTTACCCATCATAAATTCAATGAAGCACATATGTGCATAAATGGAAGCAGACGATGTATAACATACGCCAAGCTAGCTAAAGGAAATGCAGCCTCGAAGGTTACAAGAAGAGGTTTTCTTCCCATCGGACAAACGATGAAGAGAAGAGAGTGCAGAAGAAAGGTGTAGACACAAGATGTCTGCTCATGACTATCAAGTGAAAAAACCATTTGACACGCCAAAGAGGAACGAGAACCAGTAAAACACCGCAAGAAAATTAAAGACCAAGGAAAATCGAGTCTATTGCCGTGGCCAATGCAGGTACAAGTCGAGCTGCGCATTCGCTCGTATTGTACCCTGCGCTAGAGATAGAAGGTGTGATATTGAATCGTGCTAAGATCTTTTTTGATCGAGCTGCTATGGTACAAAAAGGCTGAAGACTCGCGGGAAAATCCGTTTCCATAATGCATGCTATCGCCAATTGAAATCGAAAAGAAAAAGGCTTGCACGGATGCAATACCTCTAAATGATGCTAATGTAACAACTAAGGGCCGTGAAAATCGTATGTGAATACAACCATAGAAGAAGCACCGCCCAAATAGCTTGTATTCAAGTTGAGAAATCCTATGAGAAAGATCCAATTATGAATAAATGCTAAATGAACGGTAACATCAACTGATTCGAAAATGAATATCGTTCCTCGTACCGTTACATGCGTTGAAATCGTATCGTCATGCCGAAATATCAACCAAATTTGATGTTGAAAGTTCAGGTTTAGAACCAGTCACCACCCGCTTGGGGCTGCGCACCAGCTCTGCCATAAGTGTATGGATGAGCAGCAGCAGGAGAAGCAAGGCGATCGTTTGGTGGATAGCCGGCTCCTTGCTGAGTTGGAGATCGGATTGCGGGAAGAGGTAAACCATTGGTAATGGGTGCAGGACCGACGCCATTTGGAAATCCTCCAGGGGAGCTAGCAAAAGCACTGGCTGATGCATTGGACATGCCACGTTGGTGACGATTGGCAAGTTGACCAGTTTCGTTGTCATTTGGAGTGGTGGGACCAGTCGATGTATTTCCGCGGTTCTCGTTACCTTGAATCTTAGCTTGGATTCGACGACCATAAGGTGTGGTGCGGATAGCTGGGAGGTGTGGTCGGATAGCCTCGATGAGACGCGTCTTCATGTTCGGATTGGCGTAGTCCAACGCAGTCTGAATGACATAATTGGCGAATGAGTCCCGCAATAGACTGTCAAGCTGATTAGGCTGGAGCATCTCTTCAATCAACATGTCTTTGGAAGGTTCTTGAGCACATCGAAGACACTTCTCAATAACGTTTGAACTAAACTTCTGCTTCGATAGTTGACCAACTCGTCCTGCGAACATAGCAACCAAAGGCTCGGTGAAAATTGGCTCGTTGAGATCGAGAATGTATTGAACCACATAGTTGCCAAAGGGATCCTGCACCAATACATACGCATTGTTCGAAATCTGTCGGATCAACCAAGCCTTTTGATCGCCAGAAGCATGGTCAATACATCGTTGGAGGACACAACAACCATGTCTGTGAGTTCCGACGTCGACGCAGTGTTGTCCAACAGCATCAAAAATAAACTGAGCATCTGCTGGTGAGAGTTTATTAAGACATTTCTGGATGACGTGGTTACCATTCAAGTCCTGGATGAGCTCGACGACACGGTATCGCAAAGCGTCAATTATGGTCTGAACCTGACCTGGTGTAGAGATGAACTCGATCATCTTTTGAAGGGCGCGTGTTCCGTGTTGATTTAAAGCGATGCGGACCAGGTCGTGTGAGGCATTTTCGATCAAGACAGTGCGCTCTTCATCATTGCAGTATTCGAGCAACTTTTGACAAAGGTAGTTGCCAAAAGGGTCGGTCATGAGCTCAATGACATGTTGATTTGTCTCGAGCCAGATCATGTGAACTTGTTCAGGATTGCGGTCTTCCAACTTCTTTTGCAAGTAGCGGCAACCATGTTGATCCTTACAAAGTGCGTAGATCTCGCCACCAAGCTGCTCCAGAGCCACGTTCGCAAAACGATTCATTGCTGCAAAATTTGTTAGCTTGCATTTGAGTTTAGAGTATTTAGAAAACTTACCCTCTCCATCATTTTGACGACGTTGTTGAATGACACGTGCCTGACTATCTCTCTGTCCACCATTATGTTGATACATAGAATTGCCATAGTTATTGTAAGAATTTGGAGGAGGATACATTGGTTGGCCAAGTTGCATGTTCTGCATTCCCAAGCTCATCATATGCATGCCATAATTATTGTAGTAGGGAGGAACTGGTGCTGGAGAGAAGTTCTGTTGGCCGGTAGGAGAAGATACAGATGGTGACATTTGAGCTTGCGACATGCCTTGCGACATGCCTTGCGACATGCCTTGCGACATGCCTTGCGACATGCCTTGTGTCAAAGATGGACCGAATGGTGCAGCACTAGCCTGCAAAGCAGACTGGATTGACTGATAACCACCATTCTGCACCTCGCGCAAAGTACCATTATCTCCAGAAGCCATCTCACGACTAAGTCTGTTCATAGCGTTTGGTGGAATGCGACCCAAGCTAGCATTATGATTGTGCAAGTGTTGTTGAGCGTGCGAGTTGGGAGTGCCGTTATTGCTTTGCATGCCGTTCGTGGCTGTTCGAACCGTCGGAATGTCGCTAGTAGAATATGACGATTGAAGCTTAGGTGGAGTGGCTTGAACGTGCTTTGGTGGGGAGGCAACTTGGGCAGTGCTATCCTGTGGACCTTCAAAGAACTTCAAATCCAGTGAATGACGATAGGATGGGCGGACACTGATTGGAGACTCGGCAGAGCTAGATTGACTAACAGATGTTGCAACTTGTTGGGGAGATTGAAGATTATTCATTGGAAGGCTTTGTTGATTTGGTCGGTGGCGGGCAAACGAACTCCAACCATTCGCATTGAGTTCTGGTGCGGGGGATTGAGATGTGGCCAAGTCAAGTGCTGCAGAAGAAGCGGAAAGCTGCATAGAGCGGTCAGCACAAGCGAAGTGAATTTTATTTTATTTTATTTTTTTAAATTGCTTGCTTACCAAACCAGGGAACTCGTCGCGACGAACAAGAATCGGGAATTTGTCATCAGTAGCGTTCATGTTCAAATACTTATCAACGTTTGCGGGTGCAGCATTTTCATCTTCGCCGAAGAGAAAACGAGCGGTGTTGGTTTGGTCAAGAGACAGCATCTCGTGCAGACCGTTGCGAGATTTAGTAACAGGCGTAGAATATCTATTGAGACTTTGGGGTGTATTAGCAATAGTAGACTTGATTTGAGGACCGTAAATCGAAGACCTTGGACCGGAGACGAAAAGGCAAAGATTGAGAGCTGAAGGGAAGAAGGTATGAGGAAAGAGAGAAATTGAAAGTATGTTGAGGATAATGAGGATATTGAGGATATTGAGGATATTGCAAATAATATTGATTTGGGGTTCTTATTAAGTGGAAGTCTTGTCCAGCAAGCAAGAAGGGAGTTGTTAAGGATCAGGAATTGAAAGGTTGTAAAGGTTGTAAGGTTGTAAGGTTGAAAGGTTGAAAGGTTGAAGATCGAAAGTTGAAGGAATATTTGAGGAAGAAAGAAGGTTAGCAGGACAACAACGGCACTAGCGATTGAGGGTATTGGGTATTGTTGAGGTAACCTTTGGAAAGACAATAGCAATTATAGGCAGTCAGATCAATCGAACCATTTTTATCCCAACCAAGAGAGTGAATGATGGATGTATCGACAGATCAAAGGTGGTAATTTGAAAGGTCCACGGGTGTATTGTATTGACTCTTGAGGTCAATGCGGTAGGAAGCGAGATAATTTGGATATCCATATACCCACAACCTCTTCTGGTTTAATCAACTTCACGTTTGCCTTTGCCTTTGCCTTGTAAAGTTGCAATATGTATGTTATACCCAGAAGAAAAGGAATATAGAGGCGACCTTTCCTTCAACAACTTTCCCAAGACGACAATTCAATTCCCCTATGAAAGTCTTTGAGCAGCTTAAAGCTGATGTGCAAGTGCAAGTGCAAGTGCAAGTGCAAGTGCCCTACTTTGAGCAGTAGCCAGGCGCATACCAGGAAAATATGTTATGCGGAGGCGGAAGCTAGCCACTGGCATATCTAGAGATGAAGAAGCAAGCCACAGGTCCATTGACCAGGTGCTTGTTTGTTAATTGAACGTGGGGCTGGTGTATGAACTCTTTATATCTTGTCTTGTGGGGAGGGATAACATTATGGCAACTGCAGACTTCTGACAAAAATGTTTGATGACAATGTGCAGAAACAAATGTGCATATTGGAGTACAAGGAAATTTTGTACGTACGCATTGGTAGAACGATGGCTGGTTGGGTCTTGTCTTACAGCTTCTTCCTTTTCATCTTCATCCGAGTTGCGGCGTGAGCCTGGTACAGACTTGGAAGGTAGCTTATCATCAACCACGAGTCTGGATTGCATGATGCCGGATTGTGGTGATGTGAGCTGAGAGCCAGATCTTCCCGAGCGATTGTAGAGACCTGGAGGAGAGGTAATGCTAGATGTTGAATATCTATTGGGACGAGAAAATGCGGAAGGAAAACCGGATGAAGTTTCCCTATATTCTGGTGGTGTCGTTGGTTCTGATTGATTACCGGCGTTGTTATTGTTACTAGATCTACCAAGGTCTTCTTGCATTTGCTGTAACTCTTGTTCTTCTCTCCGTTGTTGTAGGTCCAACAATTGCATCTCTGCCTCGAAGCGCCTTTTCTGTTCACGGAGTCGCTCGTATTCGAGTTTCTTTTTTTCTAACTGATAGGAGTGTCAGCTTTTGGTATTGAACATCGGGAGATATGAATAAACGAATTGCACTGGAGAAAATATGCAATTTTGCTTTTTGCGTGCGGGATTGAGGAAATGGGAGGTTGGAAGTAGAATGGCGTGGTAATTGCAGAACAATCGCTTACCAGTTGTACTTTATGATATGTCTGTTATAAAAAATATCAGTAAATTCCACCGTATGAAAAGGTATTCTACAACAGTTTGAAGAATGCAGCAAAGGGGCCATTGCAGCATAATAGTACAGCTGTGATTGAAGTATGCAATTTCAATTGGCTTACCGAGGGTCCATATTCTTGAGATTCTTGCGTGCCGCGCTGGCTGGTGATAGAAGCAATTGTCGGCACTCTCCCTGAATCAGTAGTAAATCTTCTCGTCAATCCTCCACGATTCTCTTGCTGTTGTAGTGATTGTGACATTCGGTTGCTATTTCGCGGAGGAGAAACTAAACCGAGCATAGATGCATCATTCCTCGATGACTGCTGGCTACGAAATCGCAGCTCGTCCATTCGATCACTAGTGCTATTGGAATATGCCATAATGACTATCTATATGACTGTGACAGGTCAGAGTTGGAAATGCGCAATTGAAGGCTGGCTGGAGTGAGGCTTTGACGTGGGGTGCGATGCGCGATTAGAGTGAAGGATAAATCACCAACACACTTCACAATTCGACTCACCTACAAAATATGAAAACAATCCAAAAGATCCTCCTCGTCCTGGACATCCAGGCGCGGGAACATAAATGTTGTGTCAAAATGAGTGTATACAGAAGTTGGGGAGGTCGATGGCGCTAAACGAGGTAGACGCTACCACGCTAAGATGTGTGGACGTGCCCGAAGGATTGATGCTTACAAGTTTTTATGGGTATATCGGAGGCAAGGTAGTATCTCAAGGTTTATTACGATATGATAGATATCAAATACATACTAGGTACGGAGTATTAACAAATCAATTGTAGAGTACAGAGAAGATGTTATAGCAAGTTGATATGCCGGTGACCGGTAATAGGTAGAAAGCTACTAGGTAATTAGCAAAGTGTCAAACTCACCACTCACTTCCATCCAGAAACAACGACAGCACCCAACCGAGTATGGTCGAGTTAACTCGAGAGCAGCATAATATTCAAGTAGGCTAAATTGGATTCGGATTACATCCAACTGGTTTGCTCTGCTTCTAACTGCATATATTTAATTTAGATAGAAAAAAAAGGCTTATATATTTCATCGAGTACAACCAGTATTTTCCCCTTTTTTATTTCCTTCTTACCACCTCTCCCACATTAGTAACTGCTAAATGGACCCTGATTCGAGGGGTAATAAATAGCTTGTTGGTTTGACCAATCAATCAGGGGGTTCCAAACTTCCAGTAACGTGCAGCAACTTCTGTAAAGTTTTACAGATCAAAAGCAACTTTTTGCCCAACCTTCTTGATGACATTTCCCAACGGTAACGGTGAGCTTGAAAACATTGATGAGGCGTGAATGAGAATGTGACATATCGCATTCTTGTGCAATCAGCAAAATGAGGAAATCCCTAAATAATCACGGGGCGCCAATAGATCCCTCCTTAATCTTAGATACCACATCGAGGCGGGGCTGTCAATGAAACATTTACGCCCTCCCCCGGCTTACTTCTTTCTACTTATCGGCCTATCAAAGTATCAAAGCAGCTTGATCTATGATTCTATGAGCATCTCGAGCCTCTTCTCAATTTCGGACCGGAACCATAAACACATTGCATATATCCAAACTTAATCCTATATTTTCATCAACGTCTACATGATCTCATCTAGATCGACTATTAATCCATCATGTACAGAGTACTCGAGGTAAGAATGACTGTACTCCGTCCTTCAGCGCACCTACTTATTAAGTTATTAGGTAGGTATATGCATCTTGAGGATCCTTAGAACTCCCAAGTCCACAATTCTTCGCAGGAACAATCACAATTATCCTCTTTCAGTTCTTTCCAATTCCACTACCTAATGTACCCATTCGATCCGAGGGATGATTCGCAAGCTACCAGTGGCAAAGTCTTGATATGTGGAGTACCAAACCTACCTAATGCGTCTCCAATCAATTTTGGTCACGATCTTCTGCATGTAACTTGAAATGCTCGAATCAAACAGAACCTCAACTGCAGCTTTAAGTGATGAAAAATGACGTTAGTCTCTCTCCGAAGCTTAAAAAGACAAGCAGGCTTTCTGAAAGAAATCCTTTCCAAATCATGATTACTTTTGCCATAAGACCTGGCGTGGTGCACTGGTGAGTCAAAATCTCCTCATCACGATACCGAATTGTAAGTGACTGAGAGTGGGGTTTTTGTTCTGTGGCGTGTAAATCATAAGGGAGGGAGAGGGGAAAAAATCAGATCTGGCGGTGAAGCATAATATTACTCCAAACTTAGAAATCTAGGAAAGGGATTACTCGTTATGCCGAGCAAACAAGCGTCTCAGCAGATGTAGAACGTTGCATCCTAGAAGAAAGAGCCATAGAGCTACTGTAGCTGTGCCTTGCAGATAGAGTAGTACATACGAAGTACAAGAAGGATAAACTCGTAGGTCCGTTGTCCGTTGGATGATTGCTTGTAGAAAGGCACGAAAGGAATGTCAACTTTAGTGAAAAAGAGTAGAATTTGAGAATGTGAGAATGTGAGAATGTTATATCTGGGCGGAAGTACTAGGTAGGTAGGTACTTCGTACTTGTAGATATAAAGTGCTAATAAATACTTGCTATCGTGATAATGATTATTCCGGCTTATCGACTGAGAAGGCTGAGTAGTACATTGATAATTCGATAGCCTGGTAGCCTTGCATGGTCCATATCTTAGCGTTATCATATAATTGGCTCTTGCTCGCGGGGTATCCGGCGTAAAATAAACTTTGACCCGGTGCGGTACAAAGTAATAATTTATTTTTTGAATCCACCGACTCAGATCCATATTGTTGATACTACTACTCCGTAGGTAGGAACATCAATTCAAGATCAATATGCCTCCCAAGAAGAAAGCTACGGGGCCAGTAGAAGCTACAGCTCAAGCAAGCTCTTCTCAGAAAGTAAACAAACTCATTCGTATCCTGATGGCAGACAACTTACTTCAAATCTAGGCTCAAGAATCGGTCGATGCGCCGCCATCAGTGGAATCCGAGAATCCAAAACGCAAGAGGGCGACGAAAACAAAACAAGCCGATGCCAACCCAGGACCTGTACCACAGAGGGACGATGATGTATGAATACTTCTCATTCGATTGCGGAGCTTTCATTGACAAGTAACATAGGGTTTTGCCGCCTTACTCGAGCCATTCTACGATGGGAAAAGTTTGACGGATCCGATCAGTACCGCGAAGGTATAAAGCTTTAAAGAGATTTCTGCCACACTTTCTAATGCGCTTTAGGATAAATGGAACCTAGTCCCGGCTTTCTTGAAAGTCAAAGGTCTTGTCAAGCAGCATATTGACTCTTTCAACTATTTTGTCGAGCATGAAATCAAGGACATTGTCAAAGCAAACAAAAGAGTTACTAGCGATGTAGATAAATATTTTTGGTTGGAGTCAGTTAAAAAACATATTCTACAAACCTGTGCGCAATTCACTAACATTCGATTTGATAGATATACCGACATTCGCGTTGGCGAGCCCGAGCGAATGGACTATGATGATCGCAAACCGCAAAATGAAATTACACCTAACGAATGCCGTCTTCGTGACATGACCTATGCTGCGCCAATTAGGGTCGACATTAAATACATGCGAGGGAGGACTATCGTAGCTAGGAAGAACATAGCGATTGGTAGGATGCCTATCATGTTGAAAAGTTCGAAATGTCGGCTGGCTGGAAAGAACGATCGCCAAATGGCTCATATGAACGAGTGTGCTTTGGATCCTGGCGGTTATTTCGTTGTCAACGGGACAGAAAAGGTCATTCTTGTTCAGGAACAACTTAGCAAGAACAGAGTCATTATTGAAGCAGACCCTAAGAAGGGAATCGTTTCTGCGTCCGTTACTAGGTCAGAGGAAATTTTCCATGGCTCTTGTGGTTTATGCTAATTTTCTACAGTTCTACACATGAGCGCAAATCAAAAAGTTATGTAATGCTCAAGAAAGAACGAATTTCTCTTCAACATAACATCCTTCAAGAAGCTTTGCCGATCGTGATTGTACTCAAGGCCATGGGAATACAATCTGATCATGAATTATTACTTCTAGTAGCTGGGTCAGATGAGAGATACCAAGACGAGTTTTCTGTAAATTTTGAAGAAGCTACCAAGCTTGGTGTCCATACTCAACATCAAGCTCTTGAATACATAGGATCTCGTGTAAAAATGGGTAGTCGAGCCAGGCAACCAGGAGCACCTCAACGTCGCAACCACATCGGTGATGCTCTCGAAGCCCTCGCAAATATCATAATCACGCATGTTCCGGTCGTTGGACTAGATTTTCGTCCGAAGGCGCTCTATATATGTTTCATGGTTCGCCGAGTCCTCATGGCGATGGTTAATCCCAAGCTCGTTGATGACCGAGATTATGTTGGTAACAAACGCTTGGAACTTGCTGGGCAGCTTCTTTCTTTACTTTTCGAGGATTTATTTAAGAAGTTCAACACTGATCTGAAGTTGAATATTGATAAAGTTCTGAAAAAGCCTAACAGGGGCATGGAGTTTGACGCATATAATCACATGCAATCTCACGGCAATTACATCACCATTGGTATGAACCGTGCTATTTCGACCGGAAACTGGAGTTTGAAAAGATTCAAGATGGAACGGGCAGGTGTTACGCATGTCCTCAGTAGACTCAGTTACATCAGTGCTCTTGGAATGATGACTAGAATTAGCAGTCAGTTCGAGAAGACTAGGAAAGTTAGTGGACCGAGAGCTTTACAACCTTCGCAATTTGGCATGCTTTGCACATCCGATACTCCTGAGGGAGAAGCGTGTGGACTGGTCAAAAATTTGGCACTCATGACTCACATCACTACGTACGATGACGAAGAGCCTGTCAAGAAACTGACTTTCGTTCTTGGCGCAGAAGATATTGTTTCCATGAGCGGTAAGGAAATCTACGAGAAGGGAGCCTACGTTATTTTTGTTAATGGAACACCCCTCGCCCTTACCCGACAACCCAAAAGATTCCTCAACTCCTTTCGAAGATTTCGACGTATGGGCCGTATTTCGGAGTACATCAGTATCTTTATCAACCACCACAGCACATCTGTTCATATTGCTACAGACGAAGGTCGGATTTGTAGACCTCTGATCATTGTCGAGAACAAAAAGCCCAAAGTCACGAAACGTCATCTGGAAGAGCTGCGCAAGGGAACGATGGATTTCGACGATTTCTTATACAAGGGTCTCCTGGAATACGTTGACTGTAACGAGGAGAACGATTCTAATATTGCCATAAGAGAAAACTATATAAACGAAGCGACAACGCATCTTGAAATTGAACCTTTCACTGTCCTAGGAGCGGTTGCGGGACTTATCCCATACCCACATCACAATCAATCTCCCAGAAACACATATCAGTGTGCTATGGGTAAGCAAGCTATTGGAGCTATCGCATACAATCAATTCTCTCGTATTGATACTTTGCTTTATCTTATGGTCTATCCGCAACAACCTATGGTCAAGACTCGTACGATAGAATTAATCAAGTATGACAAGCTTCCTGCTGGTCAGAACGCGACAGTCGCTGTCATGTCGTTTTCAGGTTATGATATTGAGGATGCTCTTGTTCTCAATAAAGCATCCTGTGATCGTGGATTTGGACGTTGCCAGGTGTTCCGTAAATATTCAACGCAATTGAAGAAGTACCCTAACCGCTCTCAAGATCGTCTTGCTGATAGGCAAATTGGCGAGAATGGTAAGCCTATTGCAAAACATAGGATATTGGGAGTTGATGGGCTTGCAATGGTTGGTGAGAGAATCAATGCTGGCGAGACTTATCTGAACAAGGAAGCTCCCTCGAATCCAAACTCATCTGGGATTGGCTCAGACTATGGCGCAAACGATATGAAGCCTGCACCAATGGGTTACAAACTACACGATCATGCTTACATTGATAAGGTCATGCTCTCACAAACGGAGAATGAAAGCGCTGTCATCAAAGTTCAAACCCGGCAAACCAGACGACCTGAGTTGGGAGATAAATTCTCATCTCGTCACGGTCAAAAGGGTGTTGTGGGTATCATCGTCAACCAAGAAGATATGCCCTTTGCGGATTCTGGAGTTACTCCTGATATCATCATGAATCCTCACGGTTTCCCGTCTCGTATGACAGTCGGTAAAATGCTGGAGTTGCTCTCTGGAAAGGCCGGTGTTGTTAATGGCTCTCTTGAATACGGTACCTGTTTTGGAGGTAGCAATGTCGATGTTATGGGCAAGATTTTGATAGACAAAGGATTTAGTTACTCTGGTAAAGATTTCGTCACAAGTGGTATCACGGGAGAATCTTTACCAGCCTACGTTTTCTTCGGTCCAATCTACTATCAAAAACTCAAGCACATGGTTCAAGATAAGATGCATTCTCGATCTCGCGGTCCCCGGGCTATTCTCACACGTCAACCCACAGAAGGTAGATCCAGAGATGGTGGTCTACGTTTGGGAGAGATGGAGAGAGATTGTCTTATTGCTTATGGTGCCAGTCAATTGTTACTCGAAAGACTTATGCTCAGTAGTGATGCTCATGAGGTGGATATCTGCGAAACGTGTGGCTTGATGGGATATTCGGGATGGTGTCAAACATGCAAGAGTTCGAAGGGTGTTTCAACCATGACGATGCCATATGCGGCGAAATTATTGGTTCAGGAGATGCTTAGTATGAACGTTTTGGTGAGACTGAAGTTGGAGGATGAATTCCCTCATTCGGGACATGTTCGTGGATGAAGACGTGTATAGATTATTAGAGGGAGACGATTTGAATGATGGAGCTGGGGGGGTGGTGTGAAATTTGATATACTGACTGCGGCGTGGGAAATTTCTAGCGATGAAATATAAATGCATAGCAATGGCGCATAGGCAGATGATTTGTAAAATACCATGGATTTTAGTCAAAGAATGTTGATGTAGATATTTGCACATACATGCATGCACGAAAATATACATGCTCCTTGTCTTATTCATTCATCTCATTCTTGAATGTCTAAACACCTAATATAGAAATCTATTGGTATCCAGCATCGCCAAATGAAAATGAACCCATTGATGCCGAATTTCCTCTCTCCTCTTTTTTCTTTCCTCCCTCATAACGTAGAACTCCCTCTCGCAACCCAAGAATGCCAAATGTTCAAATTCATCTTCGATAACCATTACCATTACTATTACCAACACCATTACTACCGCCATTAACGTCCCCATAACCCTGCGCAGGCATCGCGGCCGGTGCTGGTGATCTATAGTTTTGCTGTTGAGTAGCAGTAGGCGCTGGTCCCTTATACCCCTGCTGTAGCAGTTGCGCAATATTCCCTCCGCGCTGAGAAGATTGATTGCCGGTATGATTATCGCTATGAGGTTTAGGTGCCGGATCTTTCGATGTATTTTGTAATCGCCCGGGATCGTTATGGGGTTTAGGTACCGGATCTTTCGATTTATTTTGCAATCGTCGAGATGCCTCACGATTCTGACGTGGACTAATAGAATGATTGCTATTATTACTATTATTACCAGTAGATTGTGATCGACCTCGGTAATCTATGTTAGAGGGTAGGGGTATGGAGGATCTGTTGTGATCTTGATCTTTATCTTTAGGTTGATGTTGATGTGGATGTGGATGTTTTATCTGTTTTATTTCGGAGGCTGGGATTTCTTTAATGGGTGTAGTGGTGACATATTCCCCTTTGGTGCAGAGGTCGAAGCACATGGTGGGATTTGGGGGGTTGGAGAGGATGAAGGGGTGGGGGTGTTGATGTGATGTATATGTAGACGGCCGAGAGAAATACTTGAGGGAAATTTAATAAATTTATGGATTATAAATCTATTGATTCTCAGAACTACTGCGACTAAACTCTCTATATACACAAAAACGTGAAGGATCATGTTAGCTAACCTTAGCATCTCACCGCATCGTAATAGAATCTTCGCCTCAATCCGGAGGCCGATGATCTAACCACATTCTACTGATCCATACCATACATCAGCCAGATTGATACAATTTCTCTTCCACAGCCTGACTTTCTTTTCATTTAATCTCACTTGCATGTACCGTGGAGCTATCCATGAGATAAGCGCCCCAGGAAGGCGGAGGATGCGGTCTACGCATCGTACGAATGTTTCGACTTTGAGATATAAGCATAAACGCAAACTTAAGCGCGGTCGCGACAAATCAACCAATCAGCCCATTGCAATGGAAACTGCGGTCTTGGATATTGAGCATGGGCTTCAGGAGATTGGTGAAGCATGATTTATGATCTATCTGATTCTCATATGGTGAATTTGTAAAAAGTGTGATGAAGTAACGAAGAACATGTTCTCCGAGAAAAAGAGATCCTAGATATTCGGTGTTTACTTTTGAGATAACCGCGCGGACAATAGTGCCTATTGCAGCAGATACAACGTAGCCGCCCAAGCAACCTATCTGGCTACATAACTACCGGGCTGGGTCGGACCCCTAAATCCTAATCCTTTGGGATGGAATATCCTTCTAACTTGGAAGGTATTTCACCCCATTGTTTCATGATTTCTTGGATTCTACGTACAAGGCCAGGAGTCCAAGCTCATTATAGGGATGTAGGGCGAGAAGATAGGGAAGGTAAAGACAGAAGATGAGATGATATTATATGTACCTAAATAGATTCTATAAGATTAAGAGATTGACTTGATGAAGTTGCTTTGATGCTAGTGTTGCTCCAGGGCAAAGGGAATTGTCTCTGGTAGCTATTTTGAAAAATCGCCCTAGATGATCATCCCTTTTAAAAAGTTATGTGGAAACTCATCCAAAGATATCGTTCCAGAAAAGTAATGTAGAAAACCAACCTAAACAATGGATACTTTTGACCTAAGATATTGATATACCAGAAATCTGTCTGAGAAATGGAGTGCAGAAATCACAAAACAGAACAAGTCCAGGAACCCAGAAATCAAACATTCGCCCGAAAAATCTCTTAGACATGGAACAAAACTATGTTATGGCACCTCTAACCAATTAGATCAATCTATTCTCAGGAAACTTTCCAAGAAAGTTATTGAATACTATTTCTGGAAATCTTCTACGAATACCAACACCCGAGAACCTAGAAATCTGGAAATATGGACAACGGTAAATCATGTAGAGATTGCTTGACTATGCAAGAAAACTATATCTTCAGTACCTCCAACCAATCAGATGAAAAAATTCTATACATCATTCTTAGGACTACTCAGTTCTATAGAAGTTATACAGCACAGCACACCTCATTCACATGCACTCACTCACTATCACACCTATCATTGATATTTGTCTTCGAGAATGCGATTTGTAGCCAATCCGTAACAAATATTCATGGAAAGGTATAAGTGCAGAAGGAATGTCAATATCCCGAAACAGTCTGCGTTTGGTTTATGTTATAATAAGGTGTACGTTAATGACGCTGCCACTTAGTGTTGTACTAGTCTCTAACTCATTGAGTACCGCATTTGTGAAGAAGTGTGCTTACCTACTAGTGAGAGGAGCCACTTGACACAAAATATAGGTAAAACATAAACTCTCTACCGATGAATACCTGAACGGCACCCTCTAGATGCTTCGGAACGTATGTGTCTGATTTTGAGATGGATGCCCATTGAATGCCACCGGAAACTTTGATTGTGATGTCAAGGTATATAAGACCCAATTCTTGTGTCGCCTTACCATTCCCGCCTTCTCTAAATCCACCTTTCGCCTAGTCGTTCAACCTCCTGATGGACACGGGGTAGGTATTATAGTCTCGATCATTGATCATCTCTCCTCACTCAGCTACTGAACACCAACAGAATCCCATAAGCTCTAACCGCCACACTCATCTGATAACCTCTCTTCCACCACTTGCAGCACCCCCCTCGCTCTTCTTCCCCCCTGATCCAGCTAACCAAGCCGCCGCATCGAAATTCTGCAAGGGATTTGCGGCATTGGCACCACCCCCAAGTGCACCACTCTTCTGACGCTCCTCAAATTCGGCTTTGAGCTCTGGGTCCACTGTAATTGAGATAGCGTTAGCATAGGAACAACGTACATGAATCGAACAAGTTGAATCAAAAGAGCTGCAGATCTAGCAGTCGAAAATCCAAAATGGATATACGTACTATTATCCATGAGATAAGGCATTCCAAACACAATAACCATACTGAATCCAGCAATTAAAATCATAGGATTCTTCAATAAACTCAATGGCGAAAAGCCCACGCGCTCAAGATAATAGTTCTTCTCGGCCAACACCTTAACCTCCGCAGTATATTTATCATCTCCAAGTTTGGAAACAGGGATGCTTTCTCCTTTATTACTCCATTCGTTGGCGCGGAAAGTAGTGAAAGCTTCGATGGGAATGAGATTGGGCTCCGAGGAAACAGGATGAATATCGATTCGCAGAGGGATAAAAGCGTGTGTTGAGGAGGATATAGTGAGCAGATAGGAGCCGCTTGTTAGGTTGCGGAAGGAGAAGGAGTTGGAGGGAGTGAGGGGCGCAGTGTGTGTGTGGGAGAGGGTGCTGAGGGTTGCTTGGGTGGAGGGCGGGAGGGTGGACGGGTTTAGTTGGGGGGTGGTCGGGATGGTGAGGAGAAGATGTGTTGCGAGAGTTGAGGGGAGGAGGGAAAGGAGCGAAAGCGTGGAGATGGTTGGGAGACGCATTTTGACGTGCGTTGAGGAATTCGAAATTGTGGTGGTGCTGGAAGCTACCTATTTGAGAGTTGGTGATGTAAGGTTAAACGTTAGCTTGAGTCGGAGAAAAGAAGGACCGATCCTGATCTAGGTTAAGGGAATAAGGTCATCTACAGCAACCTGATGGATGTTCATCTCACAAATTTTGAACCATCATTACATCATTACATCAATATATAAAACTCTTTTTGATTGCAGCATAGGTAATTATTATATATTGTACCTGTACTCTTGATATATATATATATCGTGTTAATTTTTACGAAAAGCCTCCAGAACTGCATAATGCAGAAGTGATGCGATAGTCCTGGCTCAAGGTCAACAACACCCGTAGACCTATTAGCATGCGCCTTACCAGTTATTTTTGTTCTCCTTTCGGTGAGATATGACCTTCAGCAACGACGTCCCTTGTTCTCGAACAATTTCAACGCATCCGAGGTTCCTTGAGGGAGCTGTACGAAAATATTTCATGAATTAAGATTGACGTTCAGGGTAGCTTGTGATGTATGAGGCGCTCGAATGTATCAACACCGTCATAGTGTTTACCAAGTCGGCGCACTTACCTGTAGCAACGAATTCTTTTCATCAGGTCCTTATACTCTCTCCCGGTATCGTAAATTAAATTAAAGGTTTATAGAATTGAGATTGAGAAGGTATGCCGTTAATCCATTGTCTGTAATGCATCTATCCATTTTACGATGGTGGAGCAATGAGCGTTTGTTTTACGAGTAATTCTATTGTATCCTGGAGATGGGAGTTGCTAATAGCAGTTTACCTTCTTATCATTGTCGTTTCCTGCACCCCAAATACTTCACAAAACCATTACCGTCGTGTTCGGGCCAGTTCGGCTACAAGACCGTATTTTGAGACGGTGATTGTATAATATATGACAGCAATGATGTCTAAAATGGCATATTGTAGCCTACCGTATAGCCGCATTGTCTCATCTTAAGATGCACCCCTTTCCTACTCCAATGTATACAGGCGAATATCCGTTTCTTGTGCTGACTTTTGTCTTGAATACAAATACGAAAGCTGAGGGCTATGACTTTCAGGAAATGGGGGCTTTAAGTATCGATCTTTTCAATGACGCGTCGGATGTTAGTTAATAGAAAAAAGTACTGAATCATTGTGGATGTGAGCCAGGCTGTAGTGATTCACTTGACTCTGTTTTATCCCGTTAGTCGACTGGTGGAGTAGTTGACTCTACCAGAAGAGGAGAATGACTGATATGATCGGAAGAGGGATGAGGGGAAGAGAGTCAAGCTTCGCGGTTATGGCAGTGAATCGTCAAATCCATGCTGTGAAGTTTCAGGCTACAAAAGGAGAGCTTTAGCCGTTTGAATCCAGCAGTTTGGCTCTCAAAGTTCACATGCTTTCCGGTATTGTTTCTTTCTGTGGTCATGATTTTGTGTCTGGCGAAGCACGCCGCACGGGGGTGGCCTTCGAAAAAGAACGAGTACAACCAAGTACGGTCGATGCCGCGAAGAAAGACTTCGTCATTTCCAAAGCCTTCGGCCTCTATACCATCTACCTCTACCTAGGTACTCTAGGTCCTTGACATGTTGACGTAAATGTCTCTGTGACGGAGTTACTTTCTTGCACGAGGGCCTATTTAGTATCGCCATCACCCACAAGTTTATTGCTGCAATAACTTTAAGGCCACACATCGAATCTCTGGCCTGTTTTCACCGTTCAAGATTGAATTTGCTGACAGTCGTCAATGATATTTGATGAAATATTTGACAAGGCGCATCAGACGAGAGTAGTAGGGAATATTTGTTGTCATTTTTGATCAAAGTCCTATGGAATGATGATAGTATTTTGGGATCGGTGATCTAGTCTCATTCTTTGTGCTATGTACAAATAATTCATCAGAATCGAGATGAAACGATGAAGATGGAAATACTAGCTTGGGCGGTGTGACTACTATAGTAAGTAAGGCGATTGTTGTGTCAACTTGTTGTTTTATGACATTAATATAGCTGCGGAGTGTAGAATTTGAGTCGGGGCAAGAAAGATATCTAAGCTTTATTGTGGTGAATCATGTGCAGAGTGATGAGCGACTGAGCGTTCACACTTTATGAGATTGTGACTAGCAGGTGCTTCTCATAATAGGACTTACAGCAAACTTTCAATCTTACCCATTCACTGAAGAAATCTCAATCACGCGCGTCTCGGTCTCAGCTTGCTTGGTAGTACTTATTACAGTGGATACCACGATGGAAGCTGTGGTGCTGGTGTGCTCAAATCACTAAAAGAGCCTTTTGGGGGATCGAAATTGGTAAAACACAATTTCAATAACGAGCACTTGAAATGTGCTCAAAATTAACTAAAGTCGGTGACGTTTTAGAAATTCTCGGGCGATGAGATATTCGGCGCGTTGGTTCAACTTGGTTGATGTTTTGAATCGCCGCAAGTAGCATCCCAACATTTAATGTTTTTGTTGAGAAAGGAATATCTGCTGTCGACGTAGAGTCCCAATATAACGATATCATTGAGGTCCACGGGTTGTTGAATAAATGAGACGATATCAAGAGCCAAAAGCATTTCAAACGATCACTAGCGTCTTCGCATACAGTCCAATACTTCGAGACAATGGAGAAGGGATATTACAGTAACTTCTAAGACTTATTTAGACGTTATAAGTTCCTCAGTTGGGGCGAATTGCCGCGATTATAAGGTGGTCCAGGTACAGGAAGAATGCAAGTCTCCTATTCACTACGAAAAAGATCTACCACGCCACTGCTTCGGTACTCTCACATCACTTTTGAGTACCCATAATATTTCTTGACCAATCCCGGACCACCAGTAAATCTTATCATAAAGATGGGATGTGAATACAACACTTGAGAGCTATCTAGTAGCTGGTAATATAGGTATATGAGACTTAGTATGCAGAGGGCTTTTGATACACTTGCACTCGCAGCCGCGGAGGCAGTAAAAATTTTAGACTCACTAAGAGACGGATGTAGAGAATTATTAGCCATGGACCATTGGATTTGAATGAAAGAAGACGATCTGAGCTGTGAATACATCCCAGGTATGGTTTCTCGCTCCAATGATCATCAATGAGCTCGAGGACCCTTAATTTTCGAGCGAATCAGATTAGCCTGGAAACCATTTTTGAAGGGGACATAACTCGCCCGATCACATTATTGACAATATCAAGAGCATAATCGGTTTTGAAATGTGTCTGTGAAGATTTTGAATATTATTAACTATAACAGTAGCTGAAAAGCATCAATAATGCTTGTCCTTAAATTTTTTGATGTAAATAGCTGTATGGGTTTTAGGGTTTCGTAAAAGGTAACTTTTATTATAAATAACTCGCCCGATTATATCATCAACAATATCAAGAGTATAATCGGTTTTGAAATGTGCAACAACAGCCATGAAAAAACCCTTGAAGGATTCAAGATATAGAGGTGTATAGTCTTTTCCGTTCAAATGAAGAGGGTGATTAGTTAGATAGCTCGCTTAGTCTGAGAAGCGACCATGATAATACCCTTAGCGCAAGAATCTGAATAAATTGATTTGACATGACAAGGTTCATGAGGCCAGCGCAGGCTCCAATATTCCTTCGAGCTTCGAAGTTTGAGGATTGATAATTGATATGTGTGGAGTCCAGTGAACCATCATGAATAAATCTACTCGAGATTCTCATTTGTGCGATCCAAACTATGTCTTGTAATGATGGCGGCATGCCCAAGCTCATCTGCACCGAAGCCCCTTTTATTCATCATGATTAGCAAACCTTATATTCTTAGGTAACACTGCGGTTTGCAACAAACCGAATCCGCTCTCAGATACTACCATTTCTTTAGGTCGTGCACATGATCGTCGACGTGTTAATGTAACACGGGCTATGATGGCTGACAGCACAACCTCGAAACTCAAAATGCTGCTGTGTCCACTTGAACCGAAAAAAGGGAAAATCGGATGGAAAGTTCCGTCAGAGGTGTGCAACAAACATGTGAAATTTGTACTTAATTTGAAACTGGAAGTAGGGTATGAATCTCGATTTGTGGAAAAAAGCAAAGGACCGCGCTGTCGAAGTACAAGTAAAATATGTTTCGAGGCATTTTCTGGATCCGAAGACGGCAAGGTAAAAAGGCAAGTGAATGGATCTGGAACTAAAACTTTCGAGATGAAGTCCTTGAGATCTCGAGATTAACCTCGGTGCTGGAGAGAGGACTCAAAGATGAAAGAGTAGACTGAATATATCCATAGATCTAGACAATCTATGCGGGATTCCAATTGACGGTCCCCGGAGCACCTGATGGCAACCCTTGGTCCATTCCTGTGAATTGTCCTTTGGTGATTAATTTGACATGCGACAAAAGAATTTCTCGTGACCTAGAATGCCTAGAAGATGATAAAATTGCTTATCGCACGAGAACCATATGGATTTGGTGGTTTGTGTTGATTTTCCCCCGAAGGTTTGTACACGTGCTTGGTTGGTGTTGTCATGAAGATCCCAAGTGTATTGCCAAGTGCAGATCTAGAAAATGCCCAGATGTTGAGGCATGCAACATTTCGATGTGTTTGGTTACAGCATATGCTGTCGCCACAACCAGGCCGGGTATTTGGAGTTTTGAAGTGTTTGGTAGATGGCAGCAGTACAGAAGCTAAAGTTAATTGAGGTAAGATATTTCATGAACCCCGAGAAATTTTTGTTCCTTTCAGATTCGAGAATCCCAATAACGTTAGAAATGAAATTCGGTTGACTGTCACGGCCATCGCCATCGTGCTTTTGTGCTGTTGGATACCTAGTAGCAAGATCCGTTTGGTTGACATTCAACATTCATTAACGTCGCCTTTGAATCTCATTTCGGAGAAAACCGTCCATAGGTTAAACTCCGAAACTCTACTATCCCCCCCCCTGAATAAAGGTTAAATTTTTTGCCCTACTCCAAGCCCAGAATTTAACCTTTATTTAGGGGGGGGGATAGTAAGACTTGATTTATACACCCTGCACAACTTTCCTTTGCTCAAATACAAAACTGCTTGGTGATGTTACAGTAACATCGCCTTTGAATCTCATTTCGGAGAAAACCGTCTATAGGTTGAACTCCGAAACTCCGAGACTCGATTCATGTACCCTATACAACTTTCCCTTGCTCAAATACAAAACTGCTTGGTGATGTTACAGTAACATCTGTTAGTAAATGAAAACTTGCTCTAAGGAGCGCCGGAGCCGTACCGAGGTAGGTATCGTGAGATTTACGCGCTTAGCCTATACCATATTTAGACTAGTCTGTCTCAGATCGCTTGTTTTTTTAGGTCCGATGAATCGGCGATGATAAAGCACTACGAACTTTCTTTCCAGCCATCTCCATTTCCATCACCATCTTATATCCCTCCATTTACATTTCCATTTCTATCATCATCTCTATCATACTCATCTGTCCCCCTCCCTCAAATTTCCTTCGCCATATCTATATCCATCTCTATCGCACAACATCTATCACGACTATACGGCTATACGGCTATACGGCTATACGGCTATACGACTATACGACTATACGACTATACGACTATACGACTATACGACTATACGACTATACGACTATACGACTATACGAGCACTGTTTTCCTATTTCTATCGCAATATCCCTCTTATCGCCATCGCATAACATCTATCACGAATCAAATCCGCTCCTGCATTGTGTTGCCAGTACCTGCTGTTTGGAACAAACCCCGCCTGTGGTCTTTCGGTGCCTGTTGTTTGGAACAAACCCCGCCTGTGGTCTTTCGGTGCCCTGCTGTTTGGAACAAACCCCGC
>NGKI01000008.1:1805919-1826461 GCA_002162615.1 Myriosclerotinia duriaeana
AATTAAATATTTATAAAAATTAATTGATTATTTTTCAATTATTTTTTTTAATAACTAAATTAGTTAATAAAATTAAAGAAAGTTGAAAAAATCTTAAAAAGCGTAAATTTACTAGTAAATTAAGCGAAAATCATAAACTTTTTAAAACTATAAACTTTAATTACGAGAAGATATATAAATAATAGTTTAAAATATATATAAGTTTTATAAATAAGTTTATTAATATCGAATTAATATATATATAAAATTTGAAACATTTATAATAATGTTTATTAATTTATTTTGATTATTGAAAATAGCTAATTTAGGTGAGTTTTTGAGAAGTGGCCAGTATAAGTGGACGGTAACTGTACCTTTGAAGTAATATATTCCAAGGGTCCCGAATGTACAATATATAGGTATGATGATATCAACATATACAAATTGTTATTACTGCTCTTTGTGAAACCTTGAATTCTATACAACTGCTGCTGAAACCTGGTTTAAAACGTATAACGGTGAAAGGAATTGAGGCTATAGGGGTAGAGAGGTGTCTTATTATTGATGTGTACGATCTAAGCTATATAGTCCTAGCCCCGCACTTGCCATATTGAGCCTAACAACAGTTCTTTCTTTGCGGTTGGATATGACATACATATAAATATCGTCCTCCTTGTTCCCCGTAGCCTTGCTGGATTGCCTATGCAATTGCTTTTTCATCATCTCATTGTGAACACGAAAGAACGAATCCTTCCGAAATGCCTTCTTAGTCTAATCCTTTAGGCTCCTTTTAGCATTCGCCAAGTTCTTTCGAACATCTTCGTATTGCTTTCCAACAGCCTTCGGTTCACATCCGACGAACTTGTATTCCGGTAAAGGGTAAAGGAGTCGTATATAATGAGCTGATCACGTACAGCGTCCGAGGCAACTAAAGCAGCTGTTAGCCTAGAGAACTAGATAGAAGCAAAAGATATATACCATCGGCTGCATTTGCGGTACCTTGGCGAAAGCAGTAGCTTGTCATCTTATCTTCGAACCCAGTATTTTTGCCCAGACGATCAATATAAAAGGTATGAGTCGAATAGGTCATTGATTCCGCTTTTGACTTCAACCAGCCATTAAAAGAACAAATAGACCTTCGGAAGGTTGGCGTTTTGAGCCACTCTGGCTTCTAATGTACCTTCATGGTCTTGATACCCTGACCTCGGAGGTCCGTTGTGAAGAAGGGCTCGGCCGAATAGCCGTCGACGAAATTGCATCATCACGGATCGTGCGTGCAAAATGTAAGAGATCGGACAAAGAATAGGAAGAGGATTTTCTCGGAACAAGAGACTGGTGCTGAGACAAGTTAGCTAGGGCTTCGAAAATGGTAAGGAGTGACATACGGTTTGGGCTTCATGTCGACTCCCTTATAATTCTGTGAGAGAACTTCCATGGCAAGAAGGTCTCTCCCTCCAGGCCTTGGATTTTGGACTATCCAGAGGCAGATATCCTTATAGCAGAGGGCTTTGTACTTGCCCCACCAAACCCGTCGCATTGAGCACCAGTGCAAGGCTGCAAGACTGATTGTCCATATCTGCCAATCCCAATGGCATAGCTGTCGTTTATATCCTCTGCCGTAGCAGTCTCTGTCCCATGGTAACCGCTGTCAGGGTGACATTCGTAGTCGTCGCCATAACCGGCGAAGTGTAGGAATGAACTAGCATTATAGCAGCTACATCATGTCGATCGTCCTCGGTAGGAAAAACGGGTTGATCTCAAGCCCAATGCAGAACAAGCAACAGAACTGGAAGTAACCCCTCCGGTCCGGCCACTGGCTTGGGTTTTGCTGTGGTATCCAATCCAACTTCAGTGTACCATTGATATACTTTGCGAGATTGGTATAAAAACACAAGAACGAAGTACAAAGGAAGAGGTTTGATATACCTCAACGACCTCGTTCGAATCATTCGCATTTACAAAGGTGCCGTTAACCCGTCGTCGTCGTCGTCGTCGTCGTCGTCGTCGTCGTCGTCGTCGATAGAGAATCCTGCCAGTACCTATTGATTGACAGACTTTCTCTTCCCAACTCAGATGACTAATCATGAGACATGGGAATATTTTTTTACCCGCCAACTGCGCCAAAACTTACTAACCTTGACCATGCATCTATCCTATCATCTATGAATCTATGATCCCCGGACCCCGGTGTTCCATGATTCTTCTTGAATCTTGAGTCTTGACTCTTGACTCGAAGATGGAACGAACTGATCGCCGAGGACAGCAAGGCCTGACGATTACAAACAATTACAAACAAATTGAAACGATGGTCAAAGACATGCACGAGTCATTTACCTCAACTGGAAAGAATATTTGCCAGCATTTTGCACAGCTTCAGGGATGATAACCTTACATGAATTCCTACACCCGACACTCTGGTTCGTGTCATGAGATTAGAAGGATGCAAACATGTTCATTGGGATTGATGAGATGAGCAATAAATGCATATCTTTATCAGCAGCATCAGCCTTAGACCCCGAACCATACAGCAGAAGAGGGGAAAAGGCATCCCTCATTGCTGTATAGTTGGATGATTTCATCCTCTTTTTCATAATCCCTCAAAGTCTCCACCAACCAAGAACTGGTTCTGTTTCTGGAAGATAGCTTGGAAGTGAGCTGGAAACCAGAAAACAATACGAGTCAGCTTTCTCAGGGGAAAACACAAAGTGCTCCACCCACGATTTCAGCATTTTTCGACATCTGGACACAAAACCCACTCAACCCAGAGCATTTAGCCAGAAAAGCTGTTGACTTATCGAAGTCTTGAGGTCTTGCATAATCATCTAGAGTCGAATTTAAGTTTGACAGCACATCGTGTTCCCCGAATCGATGTAGATATGAATCGAATCTAAATTGAAAAGATGTTCAATCGCGAAGATCCCGCATTTCAGCCTTATCTGCATACGGAGCATTGCTCGGCTACGGTAGTTAAATTACCCCGGTTTAGCTGTTTTCATGAAACTTTCAACCACTCAAGCACGATGTTTGTCTTCCAAAATTCCCGGAGTTTATACCCGTCGGCGTTGTATGAAGGTCGAACTATGGTTCATGAATCAAAGTTCTAGTGGTCTCGGAATTGTCTCTTTCTGGAATCTGGATATAGCCAAGCAAGCAAGCCAAAGCAAAGCCTCAGAGTCGGCTACAGCCGCTCTGGGAACTTCGGATGGAGGAGTTTTAGAGATCTATTGTATTATAGACTTGTGGCTTGTGGCTTGTGTAGTGTCTAGTCGGTCAGCGACTAATAAGTTGGCGACTAGTCTCGCTCGTTTCTACTATATTGAGCACTCTGCTCGGAATTTCTTCTTCTTACGGAACATTGTGATCATAAATAGGCATACCTCCGTGACAACATCAATTCTAGCAAGATTTGTTGCATGCCTATCGCTCAGAATTTCCTCAATGTTGTTTACATGCTTAATTCCTGTCAATTATGCGGGTCAACCCCCCCGTTGACATGCTGATCAGAATGCCATGACAGTGATGACACAGGCTGCGGCTGAGTACTCACTACTGACTCAAGGGCACAAAAGCATCGAATCATTTGAATTCCAGTTTCAATCCAGCACAACGAAGTTTATTTCGTTTTAAGTTTTGCACCGCAAGGGACTTTGGATTGGTCCAGCTGGCCACAAATACGATATGTTGCATATCCGATCACTGAGTCGTACTGTCGCTGAACTCTGGGTATTTGTGGAGATTCTCCTTCGTGTCATTTGCTCCCGAGTCTTATTTCTATAAGAAGAAACATTGTGGATATTTCCCAGGTTCCAGAACTGTCCGCAGCATCAAAGAAGTCTCTGATGCACATCTCAATTTTGAAGTTGACTCGAACTCTCAGTTGTACTCTCCCCCCCCTGAATAAAGGTTAAATTTTTTGCCCTACTCCAAGCCCAGAATTTAACCTTTATTTAGGGGGGGGGGAGAGTAGTGGGGACTTCGAAATACATAGATAACTTTAAGGAGATTTGTTGCATACCTGAAATTTTGATGTTGACTCGCGATATTCATTGTGGATACGTCAAATATAAAAAACAGTGGTTTTGACCCACATTCTGTCTATATTAACTCCAGCAATGAGGCCCCTCTAGTCAGGATATGGTTTTCTTTGTTCACATAAAGTACCTATTGTGAAAAGTCCAAAGCTGAAAAAGTCCAAGACTGGCTTCCAGGTTATCTTCGTCGTCAGATTACTCCGATTATCTTACCCATGAAAGTGCCTCTTTCTACGCAGCCACTGCCATTTTGTATGCACCTACGATCATTCATCGTTGTTCGGCCCCTAAGTCGAATAGGAGCCCTCTAATCCGTCAGATGGAACAAAAAAAAAGGGTTGGACCATCCTCGGCACCCTCTAACTCAACACTTGTACAGCCTCAGCTCATAGAATTACGACATCGTTCATTTATAATAATCAGGGTGAAGTACTCCCAACCATGACTCTTCGGACAGTCACCGAGATGATTAACGCAGCGACCTTTCTAATTATGTATTTCTGCTACAATTGTCCATTAATGATATTTTAGTCGGTCACATTACCACGCTGGCAAAAAGCTGGTCACACAAGACTCTGTTATATTGGCTTGCCCCTCAATTAGGTTTGGAATCCATATTCTCAGCTGAAACTGTACTCAATAAATGACGACAAGTCGAACCATTGTTGTCAATCACAAAGTATCACTGCTAAAACCCGGACAACGCATCGATAGTATCAATGATGCCAATAGGTCGCGGCAACAGAATACGTCTTCGGCATATCTGTCTCAGTGCAAAAGAAGTGAATTTAATATGGGATTCCTACCATCGAGTGGTCTTTTTTTAGTCTTCAAGACTTTGCACCCTCGAAAATATTCACTACGGCCGAAATCTTTTATGGCACGTTCGATCAATTTGCTCAAATCTCAAATGTCTCTTCAACACAAGTCACTTTAGCACCCTTACATGCGACTCTTCACCAAAAAATCGCTAACGAAACACATCTCAAAATTTACCTCAGACTGAAATGGACATCAAAGCACTGGTGATATTCACCACAACGCCCGCTCATATGATCAACCTCTCACATGAAGAACATCTTTAAACATATAGTATACGAAGAAGTCGATAGTCGTACTGTAGTTACATGACCATCTAACTCAAGGCTTATGCATGGGGTCTGACAACCTAGGAATCTGTCTTTATGCATTGGAAGAGGATTGAATATCTACAACTGATGAGTTGCTATCCGGAACACTATGATCGGAAACGTTGTTCTTGTTGTCGCTGCAATCTTTTGGCTGTTGCCGGTGCTGGAATTGAATATGGACGATAATCGTATTGTGCACATTCACTGTCAAATGATCAATCGATGAGTTCTCGTCTGATAGGAAATATTCTACAGTTTATATCTGCTAGCCCCGAAGAGTGTGTTTCCTTTCAAGGCTCCTTCCCTTCTACTTGGCAAGTATGTGATAGCCCCAGAATTTTTTGAACAGCAACAGCTCTCTTAGCGATCAATGCAGCATATGATTAATTGATGGGCAGTGTCGTGGTGCCTCTTTTCGAGGGGTATATATACTTGAAGGACAAGCGATCACGGAACAATTTGCATGACTACAGCATTGATTCACTATTTTGTTGAGATGCTATTCAATTCCTGATTACCCCTCAATGAGCAATAATTCCACATTATTTCATGTCAGAACTTTGATCTTAAGATATATAAGTCAGGTTCGGGCTGGATAGCAAACCAGAAAGGCAAAGTTCCAAATTGTATATGTCGCATTTGCAGGAGAGCTATTGCGAGAATGTGCATCTATTACTTTTATCTCTTTGGGTACTATTTGAAAACTCTAGGTATGAGCCTTGATATGCCTAAGAATATCAGGCTGTTTTAGTGTCGTCGGTCCCTTTTTGGGAAAGGAGGTTGTTATCATCATCTAAATCAACTACCCTACTTTTTGGCCACCCCCTTATTTGGGCCATCTTTTTTCATCAAAAACAATGATTTTGGCTTATTTATAAAACCACCAAAACTTAATATTTTAATACTAATTTTTTTATAGAATCTTTATATAGTTACAATAAACATTTTCAAATTTTAGATTTTTTATAGTTTTATATAAAAAGTTATAAAATGTTGAAAATCTGGTTTTCCAATTTGTATATAAATCTTATACAAATTTGAAAATATTGTAAAATGCTAATAACTTTTTAAATAAAATAATTAAAAATAAACTATAAATTTTTATTTTATTATTATAATACCTAATATATAGGTTTCAAATCTAAGCTCAAAATAATTAGTAGATTTTGTACAATTGATTATTGAAAATTCCTTATACAAATTTTTGTATGAGTTAAATTTTGATTAATAATATTACAATATATATTAATAATAAAAAATGATTTTTTTTCATATTTTATATTATAATAAAATAATAAAATTAGCTAGTTTATTTTTAATTATTTTATTTAAAAAGTTATTAACATTTACAATATTTTCAAATTTATATAAGATTTATATACAAATTTAAAAACTAGATTTTCAACATCTTATAGCTTTTTATATAAAATAACTAAATAAAAATCTGAAATTTAGTTATATTTCTTACAATTATATTATCACGGGTTCACTACTCGTTCCTAATTAGTTAGTTTAACCAAAATAGATGCCTAAAACATCTTCTTCTATATAATTAGCCCTTACTTTAGGACCTTTTTATTCTTTTTGTAGAATATTATTTTATTATTTAGTATTTTTTTTACACTGTAATAATATATTCTATTTTTACAAAAAGCTTTACTATAAACAATACAGTTTAGTTTTAATAAGAAATAATTCTTTAATATATTTTTCTATAAACCTGATTAAAAAGGAAGAATATATCTTATATTATAACACTATTTTATATTTGTATATTAAATATTCGAAAAATATATTTAAAATATTTTAGAATAAATACTATGACTAACAAAAATCCGATTTTAATTTTATCTTCAATTTCATTTATAAATAATTACATTAAATTAAAAACTTATATCAAAAAAGTTTTTAAACATTAGTAATTCGTTATATACAAATTATACTAAATTTTTGGATTTAAACTTTAAAACCCTATATCATTTGTACAAACTACTACTAAAAATAATCCTAATACTAACAACTTTGATTTTACGAATTATTTAATTTACATTTTGTTAATTATCGATACAGTAATAATGTAATTCAGTAATAATATTTGTTATTTTATAGGTAAAAATAAACATTTGTTAATTGTATAAAACGTTTAGAATATTATTATTAATGTTTTATATTTCAAAATAAATTAATTAAAAAGATTATTAGGAAACCAATTACTTTTTAATAATTTTTATATCCTATATCAAAATATTAAAAACTTTGAACTTTTTAAAAATAAGAAAACTAATATTATAACTAAATAAGATAAATATCAAAAATAAAAGCAAAATTTACAAATTGTTTAAAAAAACAAGCTTTTGGTATATTTTATAGAATAAAAAAAGCTTTTTTATATAATTTTTTTGATAAAAAGTATAGTTTAAAAAAAATATTTATTTAATATCTAGAACATTTTTAAGAATAAATTCCTATTTATTTTTATTAACAATTTTTTAGATAAATTAGATAGTTTTTATATATTAATCAATATTAAACGAAAAGTTTTTATCAAATTCAATATTATTAAAATAATGAATAAAATACTTTTTTTTATATTTTATATTCAATTAAAATATTATAACAAGTTATACTATAAGATAAATAAAGATATAATTTAAACAATAAAGTTAAAGATTACAAACAAATTATAAGTAATAATTTGGCAGGATGTTAGTTTTTGTGTTTTTAATAATGTCGATGGCTAGAGAATTAAGTTTTAAATCTGGAATCAAAATATTAAAGAAAACAATTATTATTTTAAAAGTTTCAAAATATTATTTATATATATTTTTTATCAATAATATTAGAATCCTATAACAATATAAAATGAAAATATATTAATAAATTTAGATATTTTTAATATTAAGAAATAATATATAAAGGAGTAAAAATATATTTATGGATTTTGTTATTATTATAAGGAATTAGATTATTTTATTTGATATTGCAAGATTAAAAAAGCTGTAAATGTTTTAAAAACTATTTAAAACAATAATATATTTAATTAATGATTTTACAATTATATACTTTAATTAACTAATTATAATAATTATTAAAATAGTAAAAGAAATGGATATATATTTTTGCAAAATTATATTTTAAATTATTAATAAAATCAAATATTTTGATGTGGAGGATATAATAGTTTTTAAACTTTTTAAAATTATAATTTTTAGAATTCTTAAATCTAGAATTTAAGATAATTATATTAATTGTACTAACTTAATAATTTTTAAGGCTATATTGAAAAAGGATTTATTATATTAAATAAAAATATATTTAATATAATATTATAATTTGTATTATAAGGTTTAAAAAATATTTAATTTTTATAAAAAAATATTTATAAAGGTTTTTAAGAAATATAAAATAAATAAAACAAGAATTAAATAGTAATAAACTTTTGTAGTTTAAATTTATAGATAACAAATCTTTATTTATTAATATTATAATATTTTTAATATATTTTTTTTCTTTTTAAATAATTAGTTTAATAGATAGTGGATGTTTAGGGAAAGTATTTATAAATAAATTTATTATATAATAATATAAAATTTAAATGTTTTTATTATAACAATAATATAAATTATATTTAATAAATGGTAATATTATTAATATTATTACAAAATATTTTATAATAAATATAACAATAAATATATATTAAAAAATTTAGCTTTTTTTTATTATAAAACTTTTGCTAAATACTTTAATAATATTTGGGCTATTGTAGTTTTATTATTACAACTTATTTATAAATTGGGAGAATATAACTTTTTCTTTTAATTCTTAATATTATATTAAATATTGTTTATTAATTTATATAATTAGTTTTGTTTTTATATTAATAATTTTACCAACAATTTTGATTACTAAATTATTTGTTTTGGTTCAAATTTTTAAAATCATTTTAAAAAGTTATTTAAAATAAATTTTATTTTATTATTAATTACTATTTATCAAAAATGTTAATAAAGATGAAGAATATAAATTTGTAGAAAATAATAATATTAATCTATATATAAATTAATTTTTAATATTAAATATAAATTATTATAAAATAAAGCAATATATAAATAAATATAAATATTAAATATAAATAATACTAAATAAGAAATTAATTCATTTTAAGTTAATATAAATAATTATAAAAGTACAATTTCCAATATATATTAAAAATAATAATTAATTCCTATTATTGTTAATATTAATTTTTATTAGTAAATTTAGCTTTAAAAGATTTAATTTAAATAATATTTGTTAATTGTAAAAAACTAGTTTTACTTTTTTCTATTAATAAATTAATATTAAAATTATAAAAATATTATAAACTAAACTTGATAAAATATTCAAAAAAAATTAATAAAAATAAGTACGCTAAATAACTATATTTTTAATGTTTACAGAATCCGATTTTAAAGAAATATTTTTTAGATATAAAAATTTAAAAGTTATTTTAAACAAAATACTGGAATTATATTATAACTTTATATAAAATTACTACTAGCCTTTTTATTTATAACAAATTATATAATCCGATATTAAAAAGTTCTTCAAAAAAAAACTAGTATTAAACAACACTAATATTAGGAATAAACTCCCAAATTAATTGTATAATAAATTATTAGTTTTTTTATTACAATTAATAAAAATATTATTATTAAAATACATTTAAAATTACAAAATCAAATTATAGCCCAAAAAAAAGCTGCTATATTTTAAAAATAGGTTTTTATCACCATTAAAGTTAGAAATTATACAAAAATAAATTGATAATAATTTATCCAAAAGTTTTATCCATAAATTGAAATTTTAAAATGCAATACCTTTTTTGCTAACAATAAAACTAAAAAGCGGAGTCCGTATATACTAAAATTATCAAAGTTTAAATAATATTATAATTAAAAATTAATATTTTTTATTTATTATTCAAAAAATATTAAATATATTATACAATATAAAAGTTTACACAAAACTTAATATAATTATTGTTTTTAATAATCTATAAATTGTAAAAAAAGATAAATAGAAAATAATATTTATTACTAAATTCAAACTATTCAAATTTTTAATAATATTTTTTAAATTATACAATACATTAATATTTTTTTAATATTATATTAATTATATTTTATTCAATAAATTAGATAAATATTATATAACTTATTTGAATAATATATTAATATATTTTGCAAACAAAAATAAATATTATAAACATATTTGCAATATAATTTAAAAATTATAAAATACAGAATTACAAATTAATATTAACAAATACAAATTCGAAATTATTATAATTAAATATTTAGAATTAATTATTACAACAAATAATATAAAAATAAATTTAGTTAAAATTGAAATTATAACTTTTTAAATTAAATTAATTTTAATTAAAAAATTATAATGTTTTTTAAAATTTACGAATTTTTATTATAAATTTATTATAAAAAGATAAAATTTAGCAATAAATAAAAAAATATATTAATACATTTAAAAAATTGAAAAATATTTTTATTATAACTTTTATATTAATATATTTTGATTATACAAAAAAAACTATTTTAAAAATTGATATATTAAATTAAATATTTGAAGGAGTATTGTTATAATATAATAAAAATAATATTTTTTGTTTAATAATATATTTTTTAGTAAAACATTTTATAATAGAATATAATTATAAAATTTATAATAAAAAGTTTTTAACTATTATTAAATTTATGGAGGAATAATAATTAAAATTTTAAAGAACTTTATAAAAGTTTAAAATATTAATCAATTATAAAAACCTAGAATATTTTATAATAATAAAAGCTTTAAATTAAAGATAAATTTGATAATTTAAATTCCTTTTATAATATAACTTCTAAATAATATATTATTTAAGCTTTAAAGCAATTCGATTGAATACTTTAAATTATTATAATCAAAATAGATTAAATATTTTAAATTTTAATAATAAAAAACTAAAAAATTGGAAACAAATAATATTATCCACAAATAAATTTAATAAAGATTTATATTAAAAACTTATTAATAAATTTATATTAATAATAAATTAGATAATATTATTGGAAAATAAACTAATTAATAATATAATTGAAAATATTTATATTAGATTAAAAATAACAAAAAATTTAATTGAAATGGTATAAGATTTATATATAAAAAAATAGTTAAAAAAGTATTAAAAAATATTATATATAATTATATAAGATTGTAGTATTCAAAAAAATAAGATCTATTATAAAAATAAATTATAGATTTCTTTGAACAATAAATTAAAAGTATAAATCATTTATAAAATTTATTTTTCTGGTTTTATAGGTTATCCAGGTTGTATAAAGATTATTGATTTAATTTTTTGAAGTTATTGGTGGTTATAAATGTATTAAGAGATAGGTGTATATATATAAGTATATAAATTATATATTAAAATAAAATTATTAAAAGTAGTTTTATTAGAATATTTATATTTTTTATTAGTTTTTTTTAAAATATGGTTGGATATATTGATTAATTATATTATATTATTATTTAATTATAAGAATAGTAATTTAATATTTAAATATATATTAGTAATAATATATAAATTAATAAAGATAAAGTATTTTATTGATATAAAAATATTAATTATAAAAAAGTTAATTTTAGTTTTTATTAATTATATTTATATACTTTATAGATTATTAAATAATATAATTTTAAATTAAAATACTTAATTTGTTTTAAAATTTTGATTTTAATTATTAAAACAATTAAAAATAATATTAAAATATTTTTTAATATTTTATTTTCAAATAGATAGGCAAATAGAATGTATTAATTTTATATTAGAATAATACTTTAAAGTATTTGTGAATTATTATTAAAATAATTGAATAGAATAACTTTTATTTACAAAGTTTGTATTAAATAATATAATTTTTAAAATAACAGATTATTTTTTATTTTTTATAAATTATAAGTTTCATTTATATTTTAAAGTTGAGTTTACAAAATTTTATTTATTAAATATAATTTTAATATAAAAAAAAAAGTTTTTTAAAAGAAATAAAATAATGGATAGGATGGAATATATTTTAAAGTTATTATAAATATTAATAAAATAAATGGTAGTGATATATAAGGAATATATGAATAGGAATAGAATTAAATTATTTCATTATATTATAAATCAAAAAGTTTATATTAATATAAAAAATATAAAAATATAAAAAAAAATAAAAAAACTTAATAATAAATAAATTAAGCTTTATAAGGTATTAAAAACGTACTTATAATTTTGTTTAATAAAGTTGTTGGAGAACGTTTACATTTTTCTGGTATTTCATTATTTTTTATTAATATTAATATACAAATTTATAAGATTCTTTTTGCAAGCAGCTATAAATGATGTTAAATCAAAAACTATTAGGGATAGAATTTTAAAATAAAAAAATGGAAAAAAAGAATTAATATAAAAATAAGTTTTTGAAGAAGTATTAAATAATTATAATAAAAATAAAAATTATTATTAAATTAAATAAAAATATTATATATTTATGTAATAATTAGTTTTAAATTTAAAAAGGAATAAAAAAGTATTTGTGAATTATTATTTATTATATTTCAAAAAGTTTGGTTTTTTAGTTTAAGTATTATATTATTTAAAAAAAAAATGGTTATAATTAATTTTGAAGGAGGATATATTATAAAAATTATTAAAAAAAAGAATAATGCGATTTATGCAGATACTAAATTTTTAAGATTATTTTAAAAAACTGTTTTAAATTGTTTAAAATAAACATTTTTTTGAAAGGGGAGGTATTGTTACAAATTCACTACTTATTCCTAATTAGTTAATTTAACCAAAATAAATATCTAAAGTATCTTCTTCTATATAATTAGCCTTTGTTTTAGGACTCTTTTACTTTCCTTATAGAATATTATCTTATTACCTAGTACCCTTTCTACACCGTGATATATATAATAAATCTATAATTAAAATTTCAACTAATTCTATTCATAAATAAGAAAGTTAAAAATGCTAAAAATAGCATTTTTTAATAAGGAAAATAGTTTAAAAAAGGGGGTAGCCTAAAAGTAGAATAGTTAATTTAACTTTAATTTTTTTTAAAATTAATCGTAAAGTCGTATTTCGATTTAAGATCGTATTTGTTTATTAAAGCGTAAGTTTCAATTTAAAAAAAACAATATAAATAAATACGATTATATTATATTAATAATCTATTAATTATTCAAAAAGAACATTTATTCACCTTACTACTACGTTATCACATAACAATATAATACGTGTAATATAAATATAATAATATATTCTTTTCATATTAATTTATATCAATTCACTACCAAGGTAATAATAATAATAATCATTACCTACACCTCTACTTCCCCCCATCCCATCACATCACCTCATTTGTTAGCTATACACCCAGCCAGCCAGTCTCTTGTAATTGATTTTGCTATAACATAGACCCCCCGACCCCTCCCCCCTCTCCTCCCAAAATCATCTCATTTTCCATACACCCACCACCCACTAGAAAAAGCAAAGCCAGTAACCCCCCCATCAGAATCCCCCATCAGAACCCATCCACCCATTCATTTCATTGCAAATATAAAAACCCACATGTATGTATGTATGTATGTATGCATGCCATTCATCCACCATCCATCCATCCATCACTCCAACCCACCCCAACACACTCCGTTCCATACACCTCTAGTATCTTTCTTATGGTGAAACCCAAACCCAAACCCAGTAACACAAGCAATCCCAACCGAAGCAGGCCATCCCGATCCCCAATATATCTCTCAATGCATGATGAAAAGAAAAGGAAAAAAACTAATCGCAAAAAATAATACATCGCACGGAAAATTGAGAATCCGTACACCATTACAAAGTATCATCTAGATGCTGAGATAATTGAACCTGTTCCTTGAGAAACGCCTCCTCCGATCCATCAAGTAATCAATCACTCGAGGAAAACAAACGCCGCGTGAATGCTACCGGCCAACCCCCAATGCTTTCTTTATATTTTCTTTCGCCATTCATAAGTTCTTTGAAAATCTTGTATGATTGCGCCATGTCCACTCTTCTCCAAATATCGCAATGATCAACCATGTCACAAGAATCAAGGGCCATCAAAGAATAACTCCATGTTATCACCTCCCTCATCCCATTTCGAAGGTTCGGGCGCCTCTTTATCATCAATTATTGGTTTCCTGTCCATCGAAGATCCTTCCTTATTTCCAGTACTCTCTTCATCTCCATTGGTAAGTTCTCCAAACATCTTATCTCCTATGATTTTATCTTCACTGGGTGTAACACCTAAAGGAGTTTGGCCAGATCCACCAACACCACCTAATGAAAAGTTGTCCCTCAATGGACTGTTGAGGGATACTGAAGGATCCATCCTCGATAATCCCGCCTCGTTAAAAATATTCGGTCTATGAGGGGATGCATGACCGAATGTAGGTGTACCAGCCGCACTACCATGCAGATATGCGTGTGGAGCGAAAGCCGGAGATGGGTTTGTTGATGCTGCCATACTAGTATATGGATCTTGAGAGTAGCTCACATACGGATGTGCATGATCGTGCATACTTGGAATGCCACTCAAAACTGGTCCATGAAGACCCATACTTGGACCTGCGGTGGTGGCAAAACCGTGAGCGGTAGGAGTTCCAGGTTGTGATCTTCCTGGCGCAGGTTGCAAAGGCATTGGTCGACTTCCACTAGGTTCACTACCCTTTCTCTTAAAACTATGAGGTTTGGTTCTCAAATTTTGTGGTAGAGCTTCTGGATCATCCACTCCATGTTGTGCCATCAACTTTTGAAGTTTTGTTGGCCTAGGTTTTCGTGTAGATAATGAAGATTCAAGGACTGGGGGAGGTTCTGGTGCGACTGGTGACCATTTATGAAGTTCTTGTCTAAAGAAGTTGGTTTCATATGCCAAAAGAATTTCTGAACCTTCAATCTTTCGTAGATAAAAGCGTTGAGTTTCGGATTCATCTGCTGTTGCCATGACCGGATTGCAAAATGGTGCAATGTGAGTTCGGAATTCTTGAGCATTGTTGATTATGGTATCAAGAATAGCTTCTTCATCGGGCTGAAACGGTAAACTAGGAATCTCATCTTGCCAGGCTTGGAGATCTTCGAGCTTCGGCCTGGCAGCATCACGAGGAATGCGTACACGCCAATCGCAAATTGGGCAAGTATACTTTTCGTCATCCTTGACTTTACCACGAGCAATCTTTAAACACTTACCATGGTACCTATCATTTGTTAGTGAAACGCTACAATGCCAAAGATGGAAAAACATACCATTCATGACAAAGCTCACACTCAATCATCATACCAGCTTCCACCCTTCGGCAAATACAAAACACCTCTCGAAATCTAGGATCCTCCCAACTATGAAGTTTGTCGTTCGAAGGAGAAGGTTCACGGGACAGTGGCTCGGCGGGAAGTCGAGGTTTATCTTGACTAATATCAAAACAATCCACATTTCGTTCCATGACATATTCCATATGTTGTTTGAGAATATGTAAAGGAGCGTTTGCTTTGCCGAATAATTTCTTTCCTTTTCGCATCCAATCCTCATGTCGCTTGATCTCCTTTTCTAGATCAAGCGTACCGCTTGGCTTGCTACCCAGTCCTTGAAGTTCTTTTTGAAGTACGGCAACTTCTGCGTACGGCGGACGTTTATTAAAGTCAGGATCTCTACATCGGTCATACAACGAGACGATCTGTTTATGGACTTCTCGGTGCTTGTTCAATATTTGATCAACCTGAGCCAATGTCTCTTGCGATACAGGTAACGAGGCAGCTTGAGCTTGCTGAGATAAGGCCTCCAATTGTGGGTAGTGAACGGTTTCTGCACCAATGACTTCTTTAGCCTTGACTTCCCAATTCATACCGGCGATCTTCTGTTCCTTGTAATAGATCAAGTAATCGTTGTAATCCGGTACCCCAAGTTTGGTCGCTTCGTCGATGATCTCGCCGACTTCCTTCAACGAGAGGAAGATGCCACGATGATCACGTGCTCTATCATTCCACTTCATCTGTTGAACTTCCTTCTCGAGCTTGTCAATCTCAGGCATGTCGACATTGAATCCACGTCCAACTTCAAGAAGTTCTTCGAATTCATTGGTACGCCGCGAACTAGGGTGGGCCAAAGCCGCTCTGGCATCGGTTTGGAACTTTGTAATAGCATCGGCTCGCTCTCGCAGCTGATCAATCTCGGGACAATGGAAACCAATCGCATCGGCATCTTTCAATAACTTGGTAATGTTTTCGAACTTTCGCAACTCACGATCTCTCTCTTCCATCTCCGCAGCTCGGCTTCCTTTACGCCAAGCCTTTTCGTTCTTTCGTCGATTCTGTTGCTTTCGAACGGTGTAATTTGTCGCTTCTTCCACCCATTCGTTACATCGATCAACAAATTTCTTGAGTGAAGGGAGGGATGGCAAATCATACGGGATGCGCTCTCCTTCATTGAGAAGGGTACGCAAAGTTTTCAGTGATGGCGTCGCATCTTCTTCGAGATACCTTTCCACTTTCTCCTCCCAAATTTCAGGTAGACCTGCTTTATCGGCGACTTTTTGGTGCATATTTGAAATGGCTTCTTCTGTACGACGATAGTGAAGAGTGTGGTCAGTACCCGCAAACCTTTGTGCCTCAGGAATATCGCAACATTCGTAGGTGCCTGCGTGGAGGAGGCACAAGACCTTGCCACTCTTGTTACACTTGAACCTTGACATGTATGCATAAGCTTTGCAGTGTGTGCATTGATACTCTTCTTCCGGTACATCTTCTTCATCGATCTGGAAGCCAATATGACATCTAGGGCCAGCACCTTCAATGACATCAGCAACCACACAGGTGTGACCATCTTCCTTGTGTTTCTCAATGAATTCTTTTCTTTGTGACACCTCTCGATCGCGAAGTCGTTCAAGAGCAGGGGCTAGCCATTTAGCGGTCTGGATAGTCACACCCCCAGTTGCCGCACCTTCAGCCGCAGTCCATAAAAGTTCATCGTGGGAAAAGCATGGCTGTCGTCGAAACTGTTGAAGTCGTTCCACTCCCGAATCTCCGAATGGTTCCCAATCGGTAGGTGCGAAATTAACGGCTTCATTGAAATTAAATCCATGATTGAATCCAGCATGGTATGCTTGAGGGAACGTGATGACGAATTGACCAGCTCGTTGATCTAGCGCATATACTCTCACGCCTGCTTTTTTCAATTGTTCCGGCGTCAAGAGTGTAACCAGTTGAAACAATAAATCGGGCTGTGTTTCAAATAATTCGGGAACCGCTTCTCGCATGGCGTCTTCGAATTTCTCGGCATCCTCTCCTGGGATTCCATACCAAGTCTTTGTGGATCCAAAGTGCTGATAATTTGCGGAATATGCGTAATGATCCTCATTGTGCCAACAGAAAGTCGAAAAGATCATACCAACATAAAGCCAAGGGACTGTCATACCGGAAATATCCGATTTGATGTGTCGGAATAGAGAATCTCCATGCAGAGGCATAATGGTCAAATTCCAGGGGTCGGTCGAGTAGGGATTTTGTGGCTGCCTCTCGATGGTTGGGAATCCACTGCCGTGGGTAGTGGAATGAATATCAGCACCGTATTCAACTTCAACCGTCTCTTCTAAACTTGCCACCAATCGCCAAAATTCTCTTTCGATATCATCTTCCGTAACTGGCCGAGGACAATTGAGGACGGGATCGAATGGCATCTTATTTTGAAAGTATCCTTCCTTGAAGTCTGCCGCTTTTTCTTGAAACTGCTTGAGTGAGTAGATTCCACCCTCTTCAAATCCGAATTGACCATCGCCGACTAAGCATCGAGGACAGTGCCAGTCAAAATCGGGTTTGTGAGTGACGGGAGGATCGAGACATTGCATATGATGACCGTAATCGCACGATTCGCAAATCAGGATCTTATCAGCATCATCACCCTTTCCACACGTCTCGCATTTCTGGTCAAAGTCTAAGTATATGTCTGTATAGGTGGCAGTAGATATGGAAGATATGGAAGATAGAGAAGAGTCATCACTAACCTCCCCAGGTGTGGCCGACCCACGTTCCCCTGGATTTCTAGGCGGGGTTGGTCGAAATTGGGTCATATGTGATCCAGCCACAGTTGGTACAGCATCTACAGGGGTACCATTAGCCAGGATCTTGACCACCAATGATACCTCCAGGTTTCCAATTCACACATTTGATGTTACCATGGCGCGCATGTGTTCAATGCATGATGAGAAAGAAAATTGTAACCATACCTTTCTTCAGTCGCTTGCTGCGTCTTCCACCATTCTCGGCATCTTCTGGTGGTTGACTTCCCTTTCCTGAATCCAAACTCTCATGGCTTAATTGTCTCTTGAGCAATGGATTCGAAGTGAAACCATTCAATACCGGAGCCGAACTGAGTCCCGAAGGTTTGTACTCGGGGGTGTTTTTGGCTGATGATATTGGACTATCGAATGGCCTTCTGGGGGTTGGTGTAAAACTGGCGCTTGCTTCTCTCTCGCGGCGATTGTTATTGACCGGCGTAAAAGATGCGGGCGTAGCATTGACAGGTGTAAATCCTCCCACATTTACCGGAGTGAAACCAGATGGAGTGTGTGATTTTGGTACGACCGGAGCATCTAACATCGGAATATTCCTCATGCCCTTTTCAAATTCCTCCTTCATTACACTTGTGTTCAAAGCATCCGATGCGCGCATCGCTGGGGATTCACCTCTCAAGCTTGATGGGGTATGTTGCACTGATCTCTTCATCGGTGAATTTGCAGGAGATGGTGTAAGCGGTCCTCCGTATTCATATTCTAGTTGTTGATGCACTCCTGGTTTGGCCAATCGTAGATATTCTTCATATGGATGCAACCATCTTTGATATGAGTTCTTCAATGACGTCGATAATGAGGACATGATCTTCCCACTGTATCCTAAATCTCGGCCAATCTCGGCCCATTTCTTAAGCTTGCAGACCTTCTCGAATCCACCTCTGGTCTCCACCGCCTTCTTAAGTTTGTACAAGTCGAGAGGTCGTTTATCGACGCTCGGAAAGCGATTGAGATTCGTTCCATGTTGTTTATGGTATTTGGCAAGCTGATCAAGATATGTAAGATTTGCTCGTGTGCCTTGGAGGTTGTTAGCAGTTGAGATGGTGGAGGATGTATGTAGGGTGATGGGGTTGCGATTGAACTTACTTCCTTCGACCGAATTTAATTCTTGTTTGCGCGTGCGGAAGTGAAAGCGCTATGGATGGTTAGAATCAATCTGCGAATACAGCATGCCGTGAATGAAAGCGTGTAACTCCTAGCCCTGCAAGATGATTGTGGTGTCGCGATTAGGAAATGATAAGTCAGGGTAAACGTACCTCGGTGTCAATCGCAAAGTCTGGCTTCCAGATATCCGGAGGAATAATCTTGCAGATACCAAATTGTGAAGCTTCCGGCGCGATACTCTTGATGTATGCATATGGATCCTTGAATTCTTCTGCCGTTGGTCGGTAGGTTGGCGCTTCTTGTAAACCATGAGGACGCATCTTTTTCGTGGTCTCTCGACTAGCCGTTGGTTGCCCCCTCCTCTCTACGCTGGTTAAATCCAAAGGTGGAGATAGCATAGCACTCAAAGCGGTAGGAGCAGCGGCGGGATTGGAAGCCGTTCCATTTCCATTTGATTTTCCTCGATTGGAATTCGAGTTACTGTTTGGAGTACTGGTAGAGGGCGAGGCTCTCATGGTAGAGCTCGAAGCCGTCGTGCTCGTTGGTACCTGAACCATGTTTGGCGATTGAATCCACCAAAGGGGTAGGTACGATAGTTGTAGGTAGGTAGGTAGGTAGGTAGGTAGGTAGGTAGAAAGGTAGGAGTAGATATTAATCGCGAATTGAAGAGGAAACTAAAATCATCGACATCGAGTTATGGAAATGGCGAAAAGATGTTGGATGTACGGATTGTTAAGTAGAATAATGGTAGATTTGCCCTTGCAATGAAGCGTGAGTGGATGCAAGGCCGAGAGAACGGAAAGAGGAAAATGACAGAAGGGTGTAAATTTGTGATGATGTTTTTGTGATATGATGTGATGTAGATATCAAACTAATAAAACCCATATCATGGTATTAGAATTTAGAACAAAGTTAAAGTAATTCGCCTCGATGGGGAAGAAGGAATTACCTAGGTAGGGATATTTACTTTGTGATGTCCTCATACGGTTTTCGTAAGGTGAATTGTTGTTTGTGGAGGTGGTGAAGGTAGTGAGTGTGTGGTAAAGGTAGTGTGTGGTAGGTAAGGAAAGGTTGGATGGATGGATGGATGGATGGATATGGGTAATGGTGATGGTTGAGTTGTGG
>NGKI01000008.1:1834784-1868182 GCA_002162615.1 Myriosclerotinia duriaeana
AATAAGAAAGGAAAAAAGAAAAAAGAAAAGCAAAAAAAAACAAAAAGAAAAAAAGAAATGAAAAAGAAAAAAAAGAAAAAAAAAAAACAAAGGAAAAACAATGAAAAGTGTAAAAAGTAATACTTTAAATATTTTTATTCCTCGCCATCATCCTTAATATCTCCCAATTCATTTTTCTTGTTATTTTTGTTTTTGCTATTGTCTGAAAAACTTAAGGTCTCATTCGCTTAAACCGCAATCTCCTTTAGTTTATATACTTCTACAATCTCCAGTAATTGCTATATAATTGTATTTATTTTGTTAACTTTTATTATTATTTAATAAAAATTTAGTATTATATTCTAGAAAGTTTTTATAATACTTTTTAACTATTTTTTACTTTACTCGTTATATTTAATAATATTATATAATAATATATTCAATATAGTTTTGCTTTTAACATTGAAAATTCTTTTGATCCTTGCAATTCTTTCTATTACGTTTTTATCCTTAATATTACACAACAACTTCTTTTTTTATATTTATAATTCAATATTAGCCAACATAATTATATCTATTATATCGTTAATATCCTCCACTACTATTTGCAGTATTTTTATATTAATACTATTTATCTTTATAATACCTATTACAATGTTTTTCAAAATAATAGCTTATTGAAGATACTTTTTGCTATTTAATATACTCACTTTACTTGTGCTTAACTTAAACAATATATTGAACAATTATAGCTTTTTAGTGTTAACTTTTTTTTTTATTGATTTTTAATTAATATAATTATTTAAAAAGTTTTCTTAATGATTTTTAATAGTTTTTTTAGGGTTGTTATTATTTGCATTATTTGATAGTTTTTGTGTTTTTAACCTACTTTTAACGATACTGTTAACTTTAATATAAATTAATTATAATTATTTTTTTGAAAGTTTAATATTAATAAAAATGTTTTTATTAATAATACTCTGATTAATAAAATTATATTCAATTTTGAGTAATTTAATTCGATTATTTTGATTTTATAATTATTATAACACAAAGATTTAATGCTATATAATATTATCCTTTTGGTTAAATTTAAGTCAATTATTATTATATATATTTTATTATCTAGCAAAATTATAATGTAATTAAATAACTTTCAATTTTAATAAATATATTTGTTTATTCTAAATATTTTAGAGTAATATTTTGTTTTTGTTTTGATTAAAATTAGAATATTAAAAAACACTATAATTGTATTTAAATTTAAAAAAATATATATAGAAAACTTATTAATATTGTTTATATTATAAAATTGTATATTTAATAGTTCCGATAAAACTAATAAATTGTATTTTTTTTATTTATATATTTTGCATAGATTTTTATCTTTATTTTTTATTTGTTATTGTTTGTAAACGAATTTCTATTATTATTTATATAAAAACTTGAATATATTTAGACAATCTTTTAGCATCTTAATTAATTTTAAAAGAAATACTTTAATATTATAGTTTATTATTTATATTATTCTTTTTAAAGTTTTATATTTAAAAAAAGATTTATTAGTTATACAAATATTATAAAAATTGCTTTTAATAGTACTATTTATTTTTTCTTTATTACTAATTAAATCTATATTAATATATTTACAAACTAGATTTTTTATATTTTTTTTTAAATTAAGTTTAAGGATGTATTCTGTAATTAATATTTTTGATATTTAAGGTAATAGTAGCGATATAATTAAACTATTTGTTAATATTTTAATATTTATAATATTTAAAATAGCGATATCCTTTTATTTTATAATGGTTAAAGTTATTTCTTAGGTTAATTTATAAGCACTTTTTAGTATATTAATAATATTGTTTTTGTTAAAATCTTTTTTTTTTATTAGTTTATTCAATATAATTTTTATTATTATTTATAACTTATTTTTAATGTCATTATTTTTAAATTTTGCTTTTTTAATATATTAAAATTTTTTATTTTTATTTGTTATTATATTCTTGCTTTAAAATACTAGTAGTACAATATATAATATAAATTAATATATTTTCAAATTTGTTATTATTATAAGTATTAAAGATTGATGCTAATAATAAATTATAAGAAAAATAATATTGTTTATAAAAAATAACTTTATTTTAATAAAGAATAAATATAATATATATTGTAAATAATATAAATTATTTCTAACAAAATTTCGGTAATATTGTTTATATACAATTATACAAAATTTAAATAAGAATATATAGAATATAGATTTTATAATTTATAATTACTATTCTTTTACAACCAACAATCAACTTTTTCCTGGTTATTGTTTTATTATCAATTTTACCTTATATAAACGATTTTTTTTTTATTTTGGTTTTTTTACTTTGATTTTTATAGATACTATAATACTTTTTTACTTAAATTCATTAATTAGCTTTTTTATATAATCGAGGTATTTATACAATATTTATTGATTTATTTTTAGACTATAATTTTTCTATTTAATAAAGTATTTAATAATATTTATTGAAATAATGTATTTGTATATTAAATGTTTTATTTCAAACTTTTTATAGCCCTCCACAATTATCATATCTAGCTACTTTAGCTTTGGCCTATAATATAGGTCTTCCCCTACAAATACAGGTTCCAAATAAGCTATTAATATCACTAAATGAATCTTTTAATACTCTAGAATATTAATCTTATATACCAGTATGCTTATATATTTAAAAATTGAGAAAGGTTTTATATATTATTATATTAGTTTTTTATTATTAATTATTAAAATTAAATACTTTTTATACAACTATAGGTAAACTAAATCTTTTTTTTTAAAAAAAATAAATTTATATTTTTTATTATATTGCTATTTAACTAATATCACTACGAATATTATATAATCTATAATATCCATTTGCGATAGGAGTATAAAAATAAAAAGGCCTTTACTAATAACGTTAAACAACTATACTATATTATTTAGTATAAAACTATAAACTACTTCATTAAATAATTTGCCAATTATCCTTTAAAACAAATTATTTAAAATAAATTACAATATTAGTATAAATATTATTTATTATTATAAATCTATTATACTATTAAGATAATAGTATTATAATATTTCTATAATCTGATTTATGATTTCTGATTACCTATTAATCTATATATAATATATTATAAAATATAATAGTAAAATGTTTAATACTGTAAAAATGGTCTTTTATAAATCTAATAGAAATTTAGGATTTTTATTATTAATAATAACTTTAGGGTATTCTTAGTTTAGTTTATATACTTTTATTACTAATACTCAATTTTATTCGCCTACTATTTATATAGTTTTTCTAGCAATCAATATTATTTTTTTTATTAATTTATATATTACTATTATAATTATATTGTAACTATTTTTAATCACTAACAAAGTTAAAATAAAATTAATAATTATTATATAAAATAAAACAAATAGTACTAAAATCGGTTGTAAAGCATTATATAGCCTATATCTCTTAATCTAGTATACTTAATATTATCCGCAATAACAAAGATATTCTTTTACTAATTTTAATACCTTACAAATACAAAAATTCTACTCTAATAAATTTATAAATTTAATATACTCAAAATAGTTGTTTTTATATAAAAAGTCAAATACTTTTTTATATATTATATTTAATATATAAAGTTTTGCTAAACCATTATTATTGTTTATCCTATATAACAATCCTTTTTTAACTTGAAAAAGTAACTTAACTATATTAATACCTAGTTTTTTATTTTTTTTAATTATTTTTATTATTTTAATCTACGCTAGTTTAACTTTGTAGCTTTTTATTAGGCTTTTTTAGAACTTATTGCTCATTTCTATTAAAATTGCCAAATAGTTGAATAGCTATTAATTAACGTTTTACATAATTATAAAAAACAATTTTAATTTATTTAATCCTATATTCGCCCTGTTTTTATTTTTTTTGCAGGGCAATTTTAATAGAGCGTTTGGGATAACATTTTCTTTTTCTGTTTTATATTTAATATCCAGATTAAATATAGAAATAAATTTTGCTGTAAGTATTAGTTTAAAGTTTAATTTAGTTATAAATATTATTATTGCAATATTTGATTTCTTTATAATAGCAACAAATATACTATAATCTATATAAATAATAATCAAGGGTATTGTATTATATTAAATAATATGATCTGTTTTTCTTAGCCCCTAAATAAAAATTATTATTTTTAATTTTAATAATTAGTATTTTGTTTTTACATTTTAAAGCTATTAAAATAAAAATAAAATTGGTTAAATATTTATTCTATTAAAGTATTTTTTTAGGATAATGTTTTCTTTAATGTAATATAATATTATATTTATTTTTTGTACTTTTAATACATTAAAATTTATAAAAAGTAATCTTTGCGGGTTAGTATATATTAATATTTGTTTTCATTATAATATTGTTTTAATTTTATTAAAAACTATTATTTTTATTTTTAATAGTTTTTTAAAAGTTTTATAAATTATAAAATTATATTTTGCTTTTTTTTTATATAGAATACTTTTAAACAATTGTATTTTTCTTTTTTGTAATAACTTTACAATTTCTATATATTCTTCTACAAATTGTTAAAAATATTTTATTATACCTAAAAAATATTTAAGATTTTGTAGATTTTTTAGGAATACAATTTTTGACAATGTTATTAAACAATTATTGATATTGGATAAACTATATATATTAATTTTTTATTCTAAAATAATTGTTAATAAATAATTTATAAAACATTTTGCATTTTAGATTGTAATATTGTATTTTATAAATCTTAAAAAAAACTGTTAGAAATAGTTCAAATACTTTTTTAAAGTTTTATTTATAATAATTATATTATTTATATATACTTTAACAAAATCTTTTAGGTTTTTTAATATTAAATTTATTTATTATTAAACATATATCAACAAATTCTGGAATTCTATTAGAAAATAGTTGAAAGTATATTATCCTATATAAAATATTATTATAAAATATTATTTAAACAATGAATATATTTATTATTAAAAAAAGAAAAACGTACAATTAATTATTATAATATATTTGTATTCTTAAATCGTATATAAAATATTCTTTTATAATAGTATTAAATATATATTAATTATTACTTTGCTATTAAAATCCTATATATCTACAATAATACAAACCTTTTTTTTTTTTTTTAGTAAGATTCTTCTAATAACAAATACTAAAAAAACAAAAAGTATTAAAAAACAAATTCTTTTTAATTTGCCCTAATTTATTAATACTTCAAAACTTTTTTTTAATATCTTTTAATTTTTATTATTCAATAAGTATTTCTTAGCTTTTTCTTTATATTTTATTTTTTAATTTAAATATAGTTTTATTATTAATTAATATTTTTTAAAAAATTTAATAAATTTTATATTGTTTTATAATATTTATAAAAAACTTTTTAATAATATAGCGAATTTTATTATAATATATTTATTTTTATATATTATTGTTTTTATTAAATAAATTATTTTATTTATATTTAGAATATTTTTTAATATTATTATTATTAAATATAATAAGCTTTTAATTATTAAATTAATTATTTCTGCTGTATTATTTATTGTCTTATATATTTTATCAAAGTCAAAATCTATTAGTACTTTTATTATTAAATTTGTTAACAAATAAACTTCTTTAATAAAATTATTTTGGATTAGTATAGCTAAGAAATAAATATTACATCTATATATATATAATAATAATAGCATTTTTCCTAATTTGAATAATAAATTTTTGTTTTTATCTTTTGCTATATAATAAATTGCAATAAAAACTAACTAATTTAATATTATAATTGTTAATTTTAAAAACTTTATTATAAAGCGCTTTTAATTTAGATTTTATATAACAATAATAATTAAGATTGTTATACTATATAAAGTTATTATTATTTGTTTTTCTGATACTAAAATATTGATTTTTTTTAATATAAAAATATTATTATTAATGATTATTTTTACTATTAACGTTTTGATTAAATAAATTTCTCTACGAAAACAAGCTATTATTGCTTTATTTGATTTAGTTTTTGGGAATATAAAAATTACAATAATATATTTTGTTAATTATATTTTATTACTTTTAATATTTTTAATTCTAATAAATTTAATACAAATACAGATTAAAATGTTATTAATTATATTTAATAATTAGTTTTTTTTAATTATCGTTATTTACAAATTTATATTTATATATATATTAAATAATATATTATTAATTATATTGAAATATATTTATATTATAATAAAATATTATTTGTAAAAACTATATTCTATTCTAATATATTTATTTATATTTATTTTTGAATTAATAAAGATTACTTTTTCATTTGTTATATTATTATTTTTAATTATATTGTAAATTAATATTGCTTTTATATTATTATATTTTTTATATAAATATTTAAATAATTTATTATATAAATTAAATTTTTTTTTATATTTTCTATAATATAATAATTAAGTTTATTAAAATATAATAATTATAATAAAAAAGTTAAAAAGTTTATTATTATAATTTTTAAGGTATTTTTTGAAATCAAAAAAACTGGTAAATATTAATAATATAAAATTATTATTTATATTTTATTTATTATATTTTCTATTATTTTAATAATTATATCCTTTATATATATTACTATTCTAATCCAAATCAAAATTTGTTTAATTGTTATTGTAAATATTATTTTTACTATATTCTTTTTTATTAATTAATATTTAAAATAATATTTATACTTTTAACACTTTATATATTAATTATCTATTATCAAATAATTGTTATTTATATTTTTAATTATAATTATATTAATTGTGATTGTATTTGTTATATTCTATAAACTTATTATATTACAGCAATACTAAAAGAATTTAGTTTTATTGTTTTACCTATAGTTATATTTGAAATTAGGCTAATACTAGAATTCTATTATATGTAAATACAAGCAATTAATTGTACAGCTATTGTATATAAAAATATTGATTCTAATTACTTAATTTATAATATCCGTTTTGTATATATTTTTTATTAAAGATATAATAACCCCCTTATTATTCTTTATTTCAAACTAATAAATAATTAATTATTATTTAAAATATTAATTCAAAATCGTTAATTTGTTTAAGAAAATCTATTAAATATATATCAATTTGTAAATATTTAATATATAGTTAAAAATCCAATAATAAACTATTTCAAATTATTATTAATTAATTATATTTTATTATTATATTTGCTACTTTTGTATTTCAAAGTATAATATTCGAAAAACTTTATATAGTTTATTTTTTTTAGAGATTTTTAATACAATACTTATTTTTCAATAAATTCTACATAATAATTCCCAAATATATTTTGAAACGTTTTTCTAAAATATTATATAACACTAAAATTATTATTATTATTATAAACATTTTTTTAATATTTATAAATTCTATTACATATTATATATAAACTATATTATATAAACAATTCAGAAATACCTTAATAATCGCGATTTCGCTATTAATTAATATTAAATATTTTAATCAAAATGTAAATATATAAACGTTTATATATATTACAACTTTTCTTATAATCATTATTTTAATATTTTATAAATCTTTTTAATTAAAATCAAAAAAATCTATATTTTCTATCCACAAACTTTATTAATACATTTAATTGTTTAATTAATAATCTAAATCCAATAATCTTATTGATAACAATTGTATTTTAATTTATTAAATAATAATTATTAATAATTGTTTTATCTGTATTTTATTAAAATCTTATTTTTTATTATATTTAAATATATTTTAATCTATATTATATTATTGATTAAATAATTAATTATATACTTTTTCTTCTATATAATCAAATAACCCTACTAAAGTATTATTAAATCCTACTACTATTATAAGTATTGTATTATTTATATTATTAGCCCTATAATCAAAGTTTGTAAATAGAATTATTATTTCTATAACTTTTAAAAGCATTTGGAAGATTTTACTTTTGCTCCTTATGTTCCATTTGTACAATTTACAATTTAATATATTATTAATTAATAAAAAATTAAGTATTTATATTGGTATTATTTTTGGTAAAAGATTTTATTATAAAATAATAATAATAATCGAAATTGCTATTTAAAGCAAGTTTAAAAGTAGATTTTAAAATGAATTAGCTATTTTAAAACTTCGATTATTCGGATTTGTTTTAATTATTATAATAATTTTATTAATCCTTTTGTTTATAATTGTTTCCTTATTTTTATCAAATTTTTTATTTGTAATTGCTTCCTTTGTTATTATTTTTTTGGTATAGATATTGAAATCTCGCTTAAAGCTGTTTACAACTCATTATAATACCAATTTATCTAATACTTAATCTTTTAAAAAAGCTTTTTCCATTAAACTTTTTGATTTTGTATATTGTCCACCGTTATTCAATATTGAAAAAAAAAGCAAATAAGTATAAATATAAATATTATAAATATTATCGATTACCTATTACAATTTGGTTAAAATATATTTAATAAAATTGTATTTCGTATGTATAAATATTTGTAAATGTTTTATAATATTAATAATTTTCTAATCTATTAGTCTACTATATTTTGATGTATTTTATCAACAAAGATCCCTTTGATTTGCTCTCGAAAGCTAGTTATCTTATCAAATTATCTCTAATTGTATTTAATCTTTAAAGAGAAAAAAGATTAAATATAATTTAAATTTAAACTTATTACCAAATATAGCACTCTAATATGTATGGTTGTAAATCTGTTGATTGTAATCTACGCTAGAAGCTACTTAAAAAGGGCTTTAGCGCCCGCTGACGTCATCTGACGCTTGGTGGCGCCTAATAGCGCTCACAAAATTAAAGTATTATTAAAAGCTTTAAATTAAAACTTATAATTATTTAATACAATTTAAATATAAAGTTTTTAGTATTTTTAATTTAAAATATAAATATTAGGCCATTTTAATATATTTATTCTATTAGAAGTTCTTTGCTTTTATTATAGTAAAAATAAAATAATGCTAATTTATATATATATTATAGAAAACTAGTATAATAGATTTTTTATTCATAGAAATAATATATATTGCATTAAAGAATATTCCGTTTTTATTAAGAATTTAACAAAAATCAAAAGATTTTCTAGATTTTACAGAAATTAATTAAAACATAAAAAATACCCTTTTGAACTTTAGATTTAATTTTAATAAAGAATTTGAAAATATTTAAAAATAAAATAAAAACATTTAAGCTACATTTTTGAATATTGAAAAAAATATTAATAAATATTAGCTAATATATTTTAAATTATTAAATATTATTCAAGATATATTTATTTTTAATAAAAATATATTAATATTTTATATAAATATTAAAAACTACAATTGTATAACAAATATATTTTTAAATAATATTAAACATAATAGGTTTAAACTATCTTTTATAGTAAAAAAAAGTTCTAAAGTATTACTATATTGTATATTTTATATAAATAATATATTCAATAAAACAAAGTTTTTTGAAAATATATTTAACTTTATTTACAATTATTTGTTTTTTAGGATAAAATAAGCTAAGTTTAAATTATTATTTAAAAAGTTAAGATTATTTATATTTGAAATAAAAACATTAAAAATAGTTTATAAAATTAAAAGAAAAATGTTTATTAAAAAAGTTAAAACAGAAAAAATTAGAAACTAATTTACATTTTAAAAAAAAAATGATATACTAGATTTTAACAATGCTATTTTGATTATTAGGAAATGGATAAAATTTTGTAGAAATTAAACATTTATTATCAAAGTTAATAAAAAACGTTGAATAAAAATAGGGAAAAACAAAATAATTGTTATTCGATTTGCTTAAAGATATATATACAACAATTATAAAAATATTTAACTATAAACTAAATTGTACAATTATATTTTACTCTAATACTAATAATTATAATATTAAATATACTATTATATAATTTAAAGAAAAAAAGTTAAAGCAAATAGAGATTTCAATTTTTTATAATATTTTTATATTTTTATAAATATAAAAAAATTATAGTATATATAAAAAAGAGTTTTATACGATTATAAAATTTTATAGGAAATATAAATATATGTTTTGTAATTTAGTAAAGGAAAGTATAATTAAAACAAACTACTAACCTTTAATATTTTTTCTGGATTTTAGTTTTTATAAAGGAATTTATATTAAATAGATTACAAAGTTAAAGCTTTTAAATATCTAAATTAAATATATTCTAAATTTAAAAAACATTATTGCAAATATATTATTAAGGATTATATTTATAGATAAAGATTGCAAAATTATATTAGATTTTAAAGTTTTAGAAGAAATTTAAAAAAGTTAAAAAAAGTTTAAATAAATTTAAAAAAATAGAAAAAGAGGATATAAAAAGTTATTAAAAATTATTATAGAATTATTAAGAAAAGCAAAAACATGTAAAATTAAAATTAATAAAAACTAGGGGATCAAAGTTGCAGAATTTTCAAAGGAAAATTAATATATCAAATTATTGTTAATTAAAGTAAAAATAAAAAATAGAAATTAAATAAAAACAAATATAAAAAATCAAGAATTTGCAAAATTATAAAATCAAATCGATTTTAGGTATAAAAATTTAGAATAGTTTAAAAATGTTTTTAAATTTTTTAAATAGTAAAAACTTTTAAAAAGTTTAGGGAAATTAGAGAAAGCTATATTTCTATAAAAGAGTTTTTTTTTTGTTTAAATTAAATAATAAAATTTTGTTTTATAAATAAAAAAGTTATAGAAAAAAATGTATTGTAAAAAATAAAATATTATTAGTTTTATATAAAGTTTATAATTATAAAGAACATTTTGTATTAAAAATCTTCATAAAAAAACTAATAAATATGTTTTAGTTAAATATAAAAAATGATATTAAAAATTATTATTTAGAATATTTAAAGTATACAAAATATGGATATATATTAAAATTGCAAATTTTGATTAAAGTTTTTGTAGTATTTTTAATGAATTGTTTAGAGGCTGATTTTATTGGGTTGTTTTTTAAATATATTTTAAAAAAAAATAAACTACAAATATATTCTATTAATTATTAATTATTTTACAAAATATATTTAAATATTTATTTATAAAATAGATAATAATAATAAAGTAATACATTGTTTTAAATACATTATAAAAATATACAAGATTTCTATAAAATTCTATATAAATTCAAGCTCTTATTTTAACAAAATTACAAAAAAGTTTACAGAAAAATAAAAAACATTATAAATAAATTCTTTAATAACCACCCAAAAAGTAACAAAAATAACAAAAAAAACTATAAAAATTATCTAACAAGTTTTAAAGAAATTATTAAAAATTGAAAAAATTAAATTAATAATTTAAGCAAAACTGCTTTTAAAATTAATAAACAATATATTAAATATTTAGAATTCTTTTTAAATAAAATATTTTTAAAGTTTCAATTAAATTTTAAATTGAAAGTATAATTCCTAAGTTATTATAAAAAAGCTTTAACTTGTATTTTAAAAAAATCTAATAGATTTTTAAAAAAAAAAAAAAAAAAACAGTTTTTGAATTTATAATTAAAAGAAAAACAAAGTTAAAAAATATCAAATAAATATTAAATCTAGTTAAAAATTGAACAAAAAAGAAATATAACAAAAAAAATAAAAAAGCAAAATTTAAATTAAACAATTTAATTATATTATATAATTTAAAAACAACTAATAAAAAGTTAAAACCTAAATAAAAAAGATTTTTTGTAATAAATAATTTTGAAAAAGATAATTAAAAGTTTTACAAATTAAAGTAAATCAATAAAATAAAAATTCTAAGAATATATTACAAAAATTATTTTAAAAAATTTAAATTAAAAAAAAATTTTTGATTATAAAAAAAAAAAGATTGCTAATATATTAGAATATCAAAATTAGAAATAAAATTAAAAAGTTGTTAAAAGTAATAAAAAAAATAATAAATATATTAAAAGCAAAAAAAGGGAAATTAGAAATAAAAGATTAAATTAAAATTGTATTTATCACAGCGTAAAAAGGGTACTAGATAACAAAATAATATTCTACAAAGAGAGTAAAAGAGTCCTAAAGCAAAGATTAATTATATAAAAAAAAATGTTTTAAGTATCTATTTTAACTAAACTAATTAATTAGAAACAAATAGTGAACCTATAATAGTACTTTTTTTTTCGAAAAAACGTTTGTTTTAAATAGTTTAGGATAGTTTTTTAAAACAATCTTAAAAATTTGGTACCTATACAAATCGTATTATTCTTTTTTTTAACAATTTTTATAGTATATCTTTTTTCAAAGTTAGTTATAACCGTTTTTTTTTTAAATAATATAATATCTAAATTAAAAAACTAAGCTTTTCAAAGTACAATAAATAATAATTCACAAATACTTTCTTATTCCTTTTTAAATCTAAAACTAATTACTACATAAATATATAATGTAAGAGAGACGTGCGAAATACATGCATCCCGATAGCACGCTGAAGGAGACAATTATGGGAAATAGAGGCCTAATAATAATATATAAAGAATTAATAAAAGGTTTATTAACAAATAGTTTGGGGGTAAATCAGATAAACAAAATACAAGTACAAAATCGATTAGTTGTTTAAATATAAATGTAGGCTTACAATGAATTTATATTTATTCAATTTACAGTTATATAATTGTGAATTAAACTATTCTAAGTATATCAAAATTATATGTTTTCCTATATTTCTTTATTTAAAAAACTATATAAAGATTTTAAAGAACAACAATAACAATACTAATCCAATAAACTAAATCCAAATTTAAATATACAATTTTATTTTAAAAAGATATAAATCAAAAAAGCACAATTTCATTTAACAAGTTTTTTAACGTTTTCTATATAAATCTTAATACAGTACAAGATATAGATTTTTAAATAAAAAAGTAGAAAGCAAAATATAAAAAATAAAGTCAAAGTAATTGTATACTTTGTTTTTTTTATAATATAAATAGAAAAAAAACAAGTAAATAGCTTTAAACAAAAACAGAGTATATCAATAGCTTTAACTAATTTATAATAATTACAAAGGGAGAACAAGTTTTAGATAAATTGTTTGTAATAATAACGATCGAAAATTTACAACTAATATTGCTAAACTTTCGATTATTAGTTTAAATAAGTTTTTTCAATAATAAATTGATTAGTTTAACAACTTTTTATATTTAACAATGTTTATAGTATTTTTTATATTCACTTTAAAAAACTTTTTAAAATATATTTTAAATTTTTAGGGATAACTAATTTTAGGGGTAGCAAAATCGATATTATTTATTTGTTTATAATTTTTTAACTTATAAACTATAAGTTCTTATTTTAATAAAGCTTTTGTTATTAAATTAAAGATATTTGTATTTTCTAATTAATATATATTTTTTAATTAAAGTTTCTGTTTTAAAGCTTTAAGGCATAAATGATTGAAAAGCTGAAACAATAGTAAAAAACGAAAGAATAAGCGAAAAGCTTTTATATACAAATTATAAGGATCTTTGAGTTTTTCGTTTTATTTTTTCAAAAGTGTTCGAATTATTAAAACTATTAAAATTAAAGCTTAACCTAAATTTTAAAGAATTTTAAATAGAATATACTTTAAAGCTTTATTTAATAATAATACTTTTGCCTTTACCTTTATCTCTATTAATTTTCTTCTTTTTCTTTTTAGCTTAAAAAACATTTATTTCAAAACTATTTAATATATCAACTTCTAAATCATTCTAATCCTTATCGAATTTTATATTAATCAGAAATTAAAGATTTTCAAAAAGTTTTTGTTTAATTTTATTTCAATGTTTATTGTTCTTGTTAATATAAAAAAAAGCATTTGTTAAATAACATTGTTTTTTTTTTATAAAAGCTTTAAAATAAACATTCAATCTAAAATTGTTATTCTATATTGTTTTATTGTATACTATTTGAAATTGTTTTTTATTTATTTTTAATAACATTTTAGTTTAATATTTAATAAAAAGATTAAATTACAAAACAAGTTTATTTAATGTTTAAAAAACTAAATTTTTCATTGAAAAACAAAGATCAAGATATAATAATTTGAAAACTTTATTCTTAAATTTAATTATTTTAGTTATATTAATAATAAGTACAAAATCTTGGTAAACTTTATAAAGCTTTTTGTACAAATTTCTATTTTCTAACTCTTTCTTTTTCCTAATTATTATAATATATATAATAGGAATAAAAGTAAAGCAATATTCTTCTTTTTTGTTATTAAACTTTATAATAAATTTAGATTTAATAATTGAAATAAAACAATTTTTAATAGCAATTTCTAGGAACTTAATTTTTTTTTTATATAAAGCAAAAAGAAAACATTAATATTTCAAAACGGAATCTAGATTATACTATTATTGTTTTAATAAGCTATACTTTTTGAGAAGTTTTTTTATAAAGCTTGAATGTTTAGCAAATTTAATATTTATAATAATGTAATGTTTTTTATATAGAATTCTATTATTGGGATATATTAGAAAATCTATAAAAGCAATTTGTTTTCTAATATAAAATACTTTTTGCTTGTTTTTCTTTTTAAAAGTATATAGATTATATATATTAAAAAAAGAATAATAAAAATCGCGTTTATTTTTGAAAAAAACAATTTAAATAAGCAATTGAGAAAGAATAACAAGTTGATATTTTTTGTTATTGTGTATAAGAATAATAGTTTTTTATAAAGTTAAATTTTTTTAAAAGATTTACTAAATAAACGAAAAATAATAATTTGGAAAAAATTCTTTTTAAAAATCATTATAAAAATGTTATTTATAAATAAAAATACATTTATTGTAAATCTAATATATTTCTTTATTTTAAAAACAAAGTTCAATAGTTTTTATTAAGAATAAAAGCAAATCCGCAAAAAGAATAACTTTTTTAGTATACTTAAAAAGAGTTTTTTGAATATACTTATTATAATTAAAAAAGCGAATAGATTTTAATTTGTGAAATCTATAAATACTAATAGTCTTTACATTCTTTTCCTTGATAGTGGTAATTCGAGGGTTAAACTAATAAAAGTACTTTTCATGGAGACAAAATTTATTAATATATTTTTTATAAAAAGCAACAATCAAAATACAATAATAAAGCTTTTTTATGTATACTTTTTTAATATAAAAGTCAAAAAGTTTTATAAAAGTACAAATGTAATAGTTATAAAGAATAATAATTATAACGTTAAAACTAAGAAAAGCTATATAATACTAATTTATTTGATTAGTTATATACTTATTATTAAAGAATCGAAATTATTGAATATTGGGTTTTTTACTATCAATACAAGTATAGCTTTTTTGCTTAATAAAAGATTTTAAAACAATTTTAAATTTTCTTTTATTGCTATTTTTAGTTTAATCAGAATTATTATTAGAGGTAAATTCTTGATTATATTTAATAGCTTTACAATAATGTATAGATTTATCCAAAACATTACGATTTTTCAAAGCTTTTTAAAACAAATCGAATTCAATTTTTTTGATAGAATTTTAAAAAGCCAAATTGTTTATAATAAAGTACAAAATCGAAACAGGTATAAATTTAGTTTTCTTTTTTAAGGTTTAAAAAAGCTTCTTTTTATTATCAATTTCTGAGTATTCCAAAACATAAATATCTTTAAGTAATTCTGGATCGATTTTTTAAACAAAAGCAAATCGTTTTTTATTTGATTTTAGTTAACACAAGTATTCAAATTTATTAATAAAAAGATTCAAATTGATTAACATATTGATGTTTAGGTTGTAAAACAGGAGTATTTAAAAGGCAAAAATAGTTTGATTAAAAATGCGGATAAAATTATATATAATAGTGAAATCTTTTAATATATATAAGCAAGAAGTGTTTAACAATTTATTTTTTTTAATTAGTTAATTAGTTATAATATTATTAAAAAAAGCAACAAATTTTTAAGGTAACATTTGTTAAACATAATAAACTATATTCATTATATAGATAATACTTTGAAATTGAAAATCTCAAACCTATCAATCGATTAAGGTTTATTCAAGTTCAATTGTTCAATAAGATTTCAATTTTTTATATTCTTCTTAAAGCTTTTTACAATAAAAATTAACAATTACAATCGCTTTATTGTAGTTTGCATAGCATTAAGCTTCTATAATACTGCTAGCTTCCTAAAGTTTTTTTTGCTTAACTAATATTTAATATATATCTATAACATTACTAATACAATTGGCAAAAATCGTTATTAAATCTAATTAAGATATACAAAACTTATATTACTTAGCTAGATTATCAAACATTGAAATATACTTAATAACTTCAATTTTATTTTCAAAATATATATCATCGATATCAATTATTGATATAAAATGCTAAGCTAGTTTGCTAATAATAACTTTTAATATATTGAAAAAACTAGTAGTAGAAATTCCTTTAAAAAGCATTTTGAAAATAAATAACAAAATAAATAAAACAGAAAAACAAAGAAATAAATAATCAAAAATAAAAAAGAGAAATAAATATGTAGTCAAATTTTTAGAGAAAAATAAAATAATAAAATTAATAAAATGAATGTAAAAAGGAATAAAAACGAAACAAGTATAGCAATATATAATATAATAAAGAATCTAAATATAGTTTGTAAATAATAAAAGAAAATAGAAATAGCTTCTTTATTAATTACTTAAATATTAAAAACAAGTAAAGTACTTTAATACATAATTATATTAGTATTTAACACTTTTTGTTTAACAACAAAGAAAATTTTTCAAAAAAAAGGAATTATAATTATAACACTCCTTTCCCTACTCAAAAAACTAAATGGTTTTTCTAATAATGCTTTTAAATTGTTATTGTAATATAACAATATTATTAGAATCGATATTGTTTTCCAAAATTTCATTATCCAGATTAATAACATTTTGTAAAGTTAATAGGAATAAGCTATAAGCAATTTCTTTTTGTTTAATAAAATTAAAATAATAAAAAACAATATTGTCTTTTTCTAACTAATCATATAATTCTTTACTATTACTTTTTACAAATAAATTCGAATATAAGATATACTTTTTCAAACGAAACTCTATATATATGCCTACAAATACTATATTATTTAATTCTTTAAACTAGTATATAAATAATTCAACTTTTGAAAAAACATAGTAAAAGTTATACCAATAGTAATTGAGTTTTCTTTTACAAGATATATTGATTTTAGAGAAAGGATTATAATGCAAAACAATATCATTTAGTATAATACTTTTATCTAAAGCCTTGTAATCCAAGTTATATTTCAATTTATTATTTTTTTGGTATTGTTTTTTTCTTAAAACCATTTTTTCTATATCCTTATCTAGTATTTTCAATTAATATATACGGATTTCTAAAAGATCAATACAACTTTTAATAATATTCCACTCCAAGATTTGCTATATAGCTTCCCGTATTTTTATAGGTAATATAGATTTACATCTATAAATCAATTCGAAAAGTATTTTGTTTATTGATTTATAAATTAAAATACAATTAACAAAAAAAACAATATCAAGCTATTCGGATTATCTTTTTTCTTTTACAGCTATTTATAAAAAAGCTTCAATTAAAAGGTAATGATTTCTTTCAACTATATTATTAGCTTTTATATTGTAAATAGAAATTTGAACATACTCAATATTATATTTTTTATAATAAGCAATTACTTAATATTTGTTTTCTAATTTGCTATTTATAACAATTTTTCTAAAAATATTATATTAATAAACAATTTCGTATAAAAACTTAACAATTGATAAAGCTATAATATTTTAAAGTAGTTTAACTTTTACTTAATTAGTTAAATTACAATATAATACTATCAACATTTTGTAATTATAATCATTTAACATTTTAATTATATCTATAATAACCTTTTGCTATATAACAAAGCTTTATATAAAAATAAAAAGCTTGTATATTTATTTGTTTGATTGAAATTAATAAATAAAGTAAAATTCTATTTATTTCTTTATATTTTTGTATATACCCTTCCATTAATAGATATTTCTAAACTTGTAATATGATAATTTAAATCCTTTATAATCTAATTCTTTATAAATATATGATATTATATTAGTTTTCTTTTTTGTATTGGTTTTCAATATTATTAAAGCAAAAAATCGATTTTTACTTTAAAAGCACTACAATTGTTTATTATATATACAAAAATTTAAAACTTTTTTTTTGAACTTTAGGAAATCTTGTTAACTTATTTTGGGAAAGTAATGCAAAATTGTAAAATATTTTATATAATTTTCAAATAATAAATTATTATTAGTAAAAAGAATTTGAAATAGATTTAAATTTTCTTTTTAAGCGAAAACAAGTATTATTGGATTTATTGATAATAAGTTCAAATTGGCTATAATAATTTTGTTAATATTCTATTCAGTTTTATATTTTGCTATATTTGTTATAATATAAAATTTACAAGATAATTTATTTACAATAATATTTTTATATCTAAAAATATAACAAATTTTGAAATCGAAAAAGCGAATCCAAACTAATCAATAAATAACTAAAGCTTTAGATAAATCTATTATAGTTTTATTTAATTATATAATAAGTATATTTATATTAGTTTTTAAAATAAAATAAACTTTATAAAAGTTGTTCTTATACTTCTATAAAGCTTTTAAAATTCCTTTATATTCTTTTTTAATAGTATTATAATTTTATTCAACTTTATTCTAAATTCTATTTTTATATCTTACAATTATTTTAGACTTTCTTTTCAATTCTTACTTTAAAATAGTTCCCTAACCAATCAAATTAACATTTATAGTTAAAATAATAAAGCCTATATCAAAAATATAAATTAATAGTGCAAATGTAAAAGCGAAGGTTAGTTTTTCTTTTAATAGTTCTATTATAACATTTTGCTTTTTAATTTATATAAATTTGATATTTTTTTTTAAAAAGTAATATAAAAATTTGATTATAATAACATATTTCTTTATCCATAGTTTATAGAATATATAAACTTTTAAAAACATTCGAATTTGATGTTTATCTTTATAAAAAGGCTATTCAAATATTTTAACTATTTTAATAATATTTAATCAACAATTTTTAGAATTTATATAAAAATCAACAATTCTTATACTATTATAATACTATTTTGATTTGATTTCGATTATACAATTAGCATATTTAAGATATTTTATTATTGTATTAAGATTTTTAATATATTTTAAAACAAATTAACAAATTCTTAGAGATACCTTTTTTTTATTATACTTTGATTTTAGTTTTTTAACTTTAATATCATCAAAATAAAATATAATAATATTAAGTATTAAATTTTAAAAAATTTGTAAAACTATTTTAATAAATTGGGCTATAAAATTTATTCTATTTTAAAGTAATATTATATATTTTATTAATTTAATAAAGGTTATAATAATAATTAAATCTTTGTTTTTTTTATTAAAAAGAATTTAATTATATCCAAAAAAGAAATCAATTAAAAAAATAAAAGTATAATCAACTATTTGTTTTACAAATTTTTCAATATTTAATAATATATTTGTGTTTCGAAGAGTAATAGTATTTGTTTTTGTTATAACAATAATAATATAGTACTTTCTAATGTTTTTTTTTTTAATAAAATATTATAAATTATAGTAAAGTTTTTTGTATTTTTTTAATATTTCTTTTTTTATCTTATCCCGAATTATTTCTATTACTATATTTAATAAAACTTTTAATAAAATAAATCTAAATATTTGTTAAATTTTATAAAGTATTATTTATATTATTTAAAATGAAGCAATAATAGATTTGATATTCCTAAATTTAGTTTAATCAAAAGTTAAAATAGCTTTTTTATTTTGTAATATAATAAAAAGTAATTCTCTTTTTTTGTTAAATAAAATATCTTTTATATCTAAAAGTGTAAATCTTTTTTTTATTAATTGGAATTTTTTAGGCTTAAAGTTAAATCGAAAAATTAAATATTTATTAAAAAGATTTGCAATAAATATTGTAGATTATTTAATTTGTTTTTTTTCTAATTAATTAGAATTTTTAATAAAAGGTTTTTTTTTAAATTAATTATTTATATTGGATAGTTTAATTTTATTGGCTTTTTTTTTGTATATATTATTAATAATAATAAAATTGTTTATTGAAAAAACTAATTTAATTAAAGAATATAAAAAGCAATTAAATTTATTATACTTTACTTTAATCTTTTTTATATTTAAAAACTCATCATTTTTAGAAAAAAACTCCAAAATTTTTTTTTTTTTTTTATTTATTTAAACTAATAAATCTTTAATATCAAAATCAAAATGAAATCAAAATGCCCAAAACTTTATATCTATAAAATTTAAAATGGTTTTAAAATTTGAAATTACATTATTAAAAATCCTTAGATAATATTTATCCAAAAAGTTTTAGAAAGTATTTTCAAAAAATTTTTCTAGAACTTTCAATTAGCTAATAATAATCCTAATAATATTATTAATTAATTGTTTTTTTAAAATAAATCTTTGAAAGTTGTATCACCTAGATTTTTATTATTGATAGTATAATAACTAACTCGATTATTGTTATTTTTGTTAAATATTTATAAAATTATTAAACTATTTTTGTATTTGAATTCAACTTTTTTTAATATTATAAAAAGTATACTTAACAATAAATTATTTAAAGTATTATTAAAAATAAAAATATTATAAATATTCTGAATTTCATTAAAATTAACTATAATATTGTTAATAAAACTATATAATTAAAAGGTTTAATTATTAAAATTCTTTATAGTAAAAACAGGGCAAATTATAATAATAAATCCTAATTCTTTTGCTTTTTCTATATTAATAAAATTAATTGCAGAATTAATATTAATAATAGCTTTTATTATCTTTGAATTCTTTTTTAAAGAAATATTAATATATAAGAATAAGCTTATAAATATTATAAGAAATAAAATCAATAAATTATTTATTGAGATAAAATTAAATGTGTTAGTATTAATATTGATTAATTTGTTTTAAGATGAAGAAGAAATAATAGCAATAATAGTTTTTGTAGTATTAAGTTGTTTTTTGAATTCTTAAATTTATTCAAAAGTAATTCTTTTTAAAGCTTTTTTGTATATTTTAAATATATGAGTAAATATATTATTAATAGTTATATTAATAACAATTTGATTGAAAATTATATTAACTATTTAAAACAAAGTTTTGTTTAAATATATTGATAATATAAATGTTTTGTAGATATAAGATTTACAAATGATTTTAGGTTTTTTTTTTTGTATAATATTATTTGAATTGGGTTTGGGTAATTTATTTTTTATATTAAAATTATTATTTTTTAAGGTATATGTTTCACTTTTAAATTTAGGAAGCAATTTAGTTTACTAATTTTAAAATATCGCTTTGGAAAGGATAATAAAATTAATTGGCGAAGATTTTTTTAATTTATTAATATTATTTTATTTAATAGTTTTATTTTTAGGAGGTTGGCTTTTACAAGTAGTAGGCGATAAAACAATAATAATATTAACTCTGTAGTTATTGTAATCCTTATTATTAAAGACTACTTTAATAGAATTAAAAAAAAAAGAGCCTAAAAGTGTAGTATCTAACTCTTTAATATGGCAATTATATTTATATTTAATAACCTTTAGTTTCATTAACTTGTATTTAGGTTAGTTTTTCTAACAGAAAATAAACCTAGCTTTATCATTACTTTTTAATCTAATCATAAAAACTCTAGTTTTTAAATAATAATATATTTTATTTTGTATATTTTGTAATAAGCAAGAATAGTATTACTTTATATTATAATTGTTCTTTTTGGCAAACTCGTTAAAGTAATAAAAGCATATTTATTCTTTTTTGAATAATTTATTTATTTGAGTATATATAATTTTAATAAAGAAATCATTTATAGTATTAACAACTACAATCAATAATAGATTTATAATCGAATAATTATTATAATTAATATTTCCTTTTTGTTGTATAGGATTTTGTTGAGTAAATATGAGTTTTAATTAAACAAAAAAGTTTTCAAATTTTTTAAAGTAATAAGGTTGTAGAGCATTCTAAAAGTTTTGTATATATTAGGTATTAAGCAAATTCAGTTTCAATTATTTAAATTTATAAATAAATTTATTAATACTTTCTAAAGTATTTTTATTATTAACAAAAAAAAACGGATTAGATTTATTAAAACAATCTATGAATTCATATATAACTTATTCGATATTAACTTTATTATTCTAGTTTAAATTGTAGATCTTAATAATAGAATTTTCAGCGATATATTATTTCAATTCTTTATCAATTATCTTATTTAAGTTGATTATATTTAACTTATATATATTAACTTTTAGGGTACAAATAATCTTTTTTTTAATATATTAAAGCAATTTTTGAAGGAATAAATGATCGATATTATAACTTGAAATTATTTGTTTAGTAATAAATTGCTTTACAAAAAAACTAAATTTCTGAATATATTTGTTAATATAAGTAAAAAATTTATTATTTGTATACTAAATATTATAAATAATTTGTATAATAATAAAAATGTTTAAGAATTTTTGGGTAGTAATAATTTATTTAATATTTTGCTTTTAGTATTTTCAAAAAAAAGCTTCTTTAAAGTTTTTTTATTTCTATTTGTTTTTATACTTTTTTATAAGTTTAAATTAGAAAGTATATATATGTTTAAAATATTTTGGTAATTGTTTTTTTATTTTATTGTTAAAAAAGTTATAATTATTTTATAAAGATTCTTAAATATAAATAAAATCCGAAATATCTTTTTTATTAAAGTAAAAAATAGCAAAAGATTTAGGGTAAAGTATTAATAAGGCTATTTATATATAATCTTTTTATTTCTTTTTTTTTTAACAAATATTGTTCTATTTATTAAACTTTTTGGTAATAGTAGCTTTTAAAGCTTTTTTAATACTAATAATAATTATAGTATTTAAAGTAGTTTTTTGTTTATTTATAGTAATTTGCTTTAAAGTATATTTATTTATAAAAAGCGTTTAAGTAAAAGTTTATTAAAATTGTTGATCAATAAGTTGTTGTTTAATAGATTATTAAATAGTTAATTATTATTCGGATTGATTTGTTAGAGTAATAAAGCTATATTCATTTATTTGAAAAGATATATTGTTATTGTTTTGAAAAGGTTTTAATTTGGGAATTTGTTTTTGATAGTTATTCCAATTTTCATTATTATCAATATTTATAATATAATTTCAAAATAAAATATCTTTGAAATAATAAAAAAGTAAGCGTTTAGATTATATTTCTTAATTTTTTGCTATTTTTGTAGGGCAAAAATTCTTTTCGAATAAAAATTTAAGATATGTTTTAAAAAGTTTTTGATTGTTGATATTGGAGTATTGAAAAACGTTTATAATATTTCAACTTTATTATAATATAAACAATTTAATATTGATTATAATAATTTATAGTAGTTTTTTTTTCAAAGGATTAGATTAGTAAAAGTATAGTAGTTTTTATAAATAAATAGGTTTTCAAGGAGTATATACCCAAGTTATTACTAATATATAGTTTTTTGTTTGGATATATTTATATAAAAATGTTTACTTTTTACTTTCTATTTTTTGTTTAAAAATTTAACAAAATATATAATCGTTCAATTCAATATCAATATAATAGAGTAAAATAATACAAAATAGAAATTTGTAATTCTTTTTAGATATTCACAGCATTTCTACTATTGAAAATTAATTTTCTGATTTTTTTAAAATTTATTATTGTTTTTTCTATTTATATTCTTAAAAAGATACTTTTTTGTACTTTTTTTTTTGTTAATACTTCTTCCAAAAAAACTTATTCGAATAAATAATTGTTTAGATTGTTTTTCTATATAAGTTACTATTATAAAAGAGATATACGAAATATATATATCCTGATAGTATATTGGAGGAGATAATTATGGGAAATAAAGGCTTAATAATAATATATAAAGAATTAACAAAAGGTTTACTAACAAATAGTTTGAAAGTAAATTAAATAAACAAAATACAAGTACAAAATCGATTAGTTGTTTAAGTATAAATGTAAACTTACAATGAACTTATATTTACTCAATTTATAGTTACGTAACTATAAACTAGGCTATTCTAAATACATCGAAATCATGTGCTTTCCCACAATAATATCTCCATTTAATTTGATAATAGCTTTTATTCTTGTTATAATTATTCAATACTCCTTCAAAGATTTATTTTTGTATTAATTCTTTTTTTTCATCCTCTCGTTTTAAAATCCTATCCCTAGTAGTTTTTGATTTAGTATCATTTATAACTGCTTGCAAAAGGAATTTTATAAATTTGTATACTAATATTAATAAAGAATAATAAAATACTAGAAAAATGTAAATGTTTTTTAACAATTTTATTAAGCAAAATTGTGAGTATGTTTTTAATACTTTATAAAGTTTAATCTATTTATTATTAAGTTTTCTTATTTTCTTTTATATTTTTATATTTTTTATATTAATATAAACTTTTTAATTTACAATATAACAAAATAATTCAATCCTATTTCTATTCATATATTTCTTGTATATCGCTATTGCTTGTTTTATTAATACTCATAATAGTTTTAAAATATGTTTTATTTTATCCATTATCTTGTTTCCTTTGAAAAACTTCTTTTTTTATATCAAAGTTATATCCAATAAATAGGGTTTTGTAGGTTCAACTTTGAAGTATAAATAAAACCTATAGTTTGTAAAGAATAAAAAACAATCTGTTATTTCAAAAATTATATTGTTTAATACAAACTCTATAAGTAGAAGCTATTCTATTTAATTATTTTGGTGATAATTTACAAATACTTTAAAATATTGTTTTAGTATAAAATTGATATATTCTATTTGCCTGTCTATTTGAAAATAAAATGCTGAAGAATACTTTAATACTACTTTCAACTATTCCAATAATTAAAACCAAAATTCTAAAACAAATTAAGTATTTCGATTTAAAATTATATTATTTAATAATTTATGAAGTGTATAAATACAATTGATAAAAACTAAGATTAGCTTTTTTATAGTTAATATTTTTATGTTAATGAAATGCTTCATCTTTATTAACCTATATATTATTATTAATATATATTTAAATGTTAAATCGCTATTTTTGCAATTAGGTAACAATGTAATATAATCAATTAATATATTCGATTATATTTTAAAAGGAATTAATAAAAAATATAAATATTCTGGTGGAGTTGCTTTTAATAACTTTGTTTTAATATATAGTTTGTATATTTATATATATATATTTATCTTTTAATGTATTTGTGATTACTAATAATTTTGGGAAACTAAATTGATAATCTTTATACAATCTAAATAGCCTACAAAACTAAAAAAATAAATCCTATAAATGATTTGTACTTTTAGTTTATTGTTTGGGGGAATTTATAGTTTATTTTTATAATAGATTTTATTTTCTTGAATACTACAATCTTGTATAACTATATATAATATTTTTCAATACTTTTTTGGTTATTTTTTTATATATAAATCTTGTATTACTTTAATTAAATCTTTTGCTATTTCTGATTTAGTATAAACATTTTCAATTATATTATCAATTAATTTGTTTTCCAATAATATTATTTAGTTTGTTGTTAATATAGATTTGCTAATAAGCTTTTAATATAAATTTTCGTTAAATCTATTTATAAATAATATTATTTATTCTTGGTTTTTTAGCTTTTTATTATTAAAGTTTGAAATGTTTAGTTTATTTTAATTGCAATGGTTTAAAATATCTAATCAAATTGTTTTAAAACTTAGGCAATATATTATTTAGAAGTTGTATTATAAAAGGAATTTAGATCATCGAATTTGTTTTTAATTTAAAGCTTTTGTTATTATAAAGTATTCTAGGTTTTTATAATCAATTAATATTTTAAACTTCTATAAAATTCCTTAAAGTTTTGGTTGTTATTTCTCTATAGATTTAATAATAGTTAAAAGCTTTTTGTTATAAATCTTGTAATTGTATTTTGTTACAAAATGTTTTGCTAAAAAATATATTATTAAACGAAAAATATTGTTTTTGTTGTATTATAATAGTATTTTTTTAAATACTTAGTTTGATATATTAGTTTTTAGAATAGTTTTTTTTATATAATTAAAATATATTAGTACAAGAGTTGTAATAAAAACATTTTTCAATTTCTTAAATGTATTAGTATATTCTTTTATCCATTGCTAAATTTTATTCTTTTGTAGTAAATTGTTTAAAAATCAACAGATCTTAAAGAAGTTTATAATAAACTTATAATAAAAGTTCGCAAATCTTAAAAAGTATTATAATTTTTTAACTAAAACTAATTTAGTTTAAAAAATTATAACTTTAACTTTAATTAAGTTTATTTTTATATTATTTATTATAATAATCAATTTTAAATATTTAATTATAGTAGTTTTGAATTTGCACTTGTTAATATTAATTTATAATTCTATATTTTATAGTTTTTAAACTATATTACAAACATACTTATAATATTCATTTTTGTTTATAAAATATATTAATATATTGTTTAAATAAATTATACAATATTTATTTAATTCGTTAAACAAAATATAATTAATATAATATTAAAAAAATGCTAATACATTATATAATTTAAAAAATATTATTAAAAATTCAAATAATCCAAATCTAATAATAAATATTGTTTTTTATTTATTTTTTTTTATAATTTGCAAATTGTTAAAGGCGGTAATTATATTAAATTTTATGTAAACTTTTGTATTGTATAATGTATTTAATGTTTTTTGGATGATGGGTAAAAAGTATCGATTTTTAATTATAATATTGTTTAAATTTCGATAATTTTAGTATATATAGATTTTACTCTTTAATTTTGTTGCTAGTAAAAAAAATATTATATTTCAAGATTTCGATTTATAGATAAAATTTTTAAATAAATTGTTATTAATCTATTTTCGTATAACTTTTAGTTTCAATAGTAATAAAGGTTTGTTTTTAAAATATAGCGATTTTTTTTTGGGTTATAATTCGATTTTGTAATCCCAAATACATCTCGGTAATAATGTTTTTATTAATTATAATAAAAAAATTAGTAATTTATTATACAATTAATTTAAAAGTTTATTTTTAATATTAGTGTTGTTTAGTATTGGCTTTCTTTTGAGGAACTTTTTAATATTGGATTATATAATTTGTTGTAAATAAAAAAGCTGGTAGTAGTTTTGTATAAAGTTGTAATGTAATTCCAGCATTTTATTTAAAGCAATTTTCAAATCTTTATATTCAAAAAGTATTTCTTTAAAATCAAATTCTGTAAATATTAAAAATATAGTTATTTAGTATATTTGTTTTTATTAATTCTTTTTAAATACTTTGTCAAACTTAGTTTATAATACTTTTATAGTTTTAATATTAATTTGTTAGTAGAAAAAAGCAAAACTAGTTTTTTGCAATTAACGAATATTGTTTAAGTCGAGTTTTTTGAGATTAGGTTTGCTAGTAGAAATTAATATTAATAATGACAAAAGTCGATTATTGTTTTTAATATATATTAGAAATTGTACTCCTACAATTGTTTATATTAGCTCAAAATAAACTAATTTTTTATTTAATATTATTTGTATTTGATATTTGTATTTATTTATATATTGTTTTGTTTTATAATAGTTTGCATTTAATGTTAAAGATTAGTTTATATATAGATTAATATTATTATTTTCTATAAATTCATATCCTTTGTTTTTATCAGTATCCTTGACAAATAGTAGTTAATAGTAAAATGGAATTTGTTTTAAATAACTTTTTAAAACAATCTTAAAAACTTGAATTAAAACGAATAACTTGGTAATCAAAATCGTCGGTAAAATCGTTAATACAAGAATAGAACCAACTATATGAATTAATAAACAATATTTAGTACAATATTGAGAACTAAAAGAAAAAGTTATATTCTCCTAGTTTATAAATAGGTTATAGCAATAAAGCTATGGTAGCCTGAATATTATTAGAATATTTAATAAAAGTTTTGTAACAAAGAAAAGCTAGGTTTTCTAATATATATTTATTACTATATCTATTACAAAGTATTTTATAATAATATTAACAATATTACCATTTGCTAAACATAATTTGTATTATTGTTATAATAGAAACATTTAAATCTTATATTATTGTATAATAAATTTATTTATAAATACTTTCCCTAAGCATCTATTATTTATTAAACTAATTACCTAAAAAAAAGAAAAATGTATTAGAAATATTATAATATTGATAAATAAAGATTTATTATTTATAAATTTAAACTATAAAAGTTTATTATTATTTAATTCTTATTTTATTTATTTTATATTCCTTAAAAACTTTTATAAATATCTTTTTATAAAAGTTAAACATTTTCTAGATTTTGTAATATAAACTATAATACTATATTGAATACATTTTCATTTAGTATAATAAATCCTTTTTCGATATAACTTTAAAAATTGTTAAACTAGTACAATTAGTATAGTTGTTTTGGATTCTAGGTTTAAGGATTTTGGAAACCATAATTTTGAGAAGCTTAGAAATTATTGTATTTTTTATATCGAAGTGCTTGATTTTATTAATAACCTAAAATATAATTTTGCAAAAATATATATCTATTTTTTTTGCCATTTTGGTAATTGCTATAACTAATTGATTAAAGTATATAATTATAAAATCGTTAATTAAATGTATTATTGCTTCAAATAGTTTTCAAAATATCCACAGCTTTTTTAGCTTTGCAATACTAAACAAAATAATTTAATTTTTTATAATAATAACAAAATCTGTAAATACATTTTTACTCTTTTATATATTATTTTTTAATATTAAAAACATTTAAATTCATTAGTATACTTTCATTTTATATTGTTATAGGATTCTAATATTATTAATAAAAAATATATATAAATAATATTTTAAAGCTTTTAAAGTAGTAATTGTTTTCTTTAATATTTTGATTTTAGATTTGAAATTTAATTCTTTAACCATTGATATTGTTAAAAGCACAAGAGCTAACATCCTATTAAACTATTATTTATAGTTTATCTATAACCTTTAATTTCATTGCTTAAACCATATCTTTATTTGTTTTATAGTATAATTTGTTATAATATTTTAATTAAATATAAAATACAAAGAAAAATATCTTATTCATCATTTTAATAATATTGAACTTGATAAAAGCTTTTTACTTAATATCAATTGATATATAAAAGTTATCTAATTTGTCCAAAAAATCGTTAACAAAAGTAAACAAGAATTTATTCTCAAAAATGTTTTAAATATCGAATAAACGTTTTTTTTAAGTTATACTTTCTATCAAAAAGATTATATAAAAAAGCTTTTTTTGTTTTATAGAATATATTAAAAACTTGTTTTTCTAAATAATTTGTAGGTTTTACTTTTATCCTCAATATTTGTTTTGTTTAACTATAATATTGGTTTTTTTGCTTTTAAAAAGTTTAAGGTTTTTAGTATTTTGATATAGAATATAAAAGTTATTAGAAAATGATTGATTTTCTAATAATCCTTTTAGTTGGATTTATTTTGAAGTGTAAAGTGTTAATAGTAATGTTTTAAACATTTTGTATAATTAACAAACACTTGTTTTTATTTGTGAAATAACGAATATTGTTATTAAATTGTATTATCGCTATATTGATAATTAATAAAATATAGATTAAATAATTCGTGAAATCGGAGTTGTTAATGTTAAAATTACTTTTAATAGTAGCTTGTATAAATGATATAGGGTTTTGAAGTTTAAATTCAAGGATTTAGTATAATTTGTATGTAACAAATTACTAACGTTTAAAAACCTTTTTAATATAGGTTTTTAATTTAATATAGTTGTTTACAAATAAGGTCGAAAACAAAATCGAGATCGGATTTTTGTTAGTTATAATATTTGTTCTAAAATATTCTAAATATATTCTTTGAATATTTGATATACAAGTGCGGGGTGGTACTATAATATAGAGTATGTTCTTCTTTTTTAATTAGGTTTGTAAAAAAGTGTATTAAAGAATTATTTCTTATCAAAGCTAAATTATACTGTTCATAACAAAGCTTTTTGTAAGGGTAAAATATACTATTATGGTATAAAAAGAGTACTAGGTAATAAGATAATATTCTACAAAAAGAGTAAAAAGGTTTTAGGGCAAAAGCCGATTATATAGAAGAAAATGCTTTAGGTATCTACTTCGGCTAAGCTAACTAACTAGGAACGGGTAGTGAACCCGTGACAGTATTACAAAAAATATAGTTAAAGTTTTAAATTAAAAAAGTAAAAAAATAGAATTAACATTTTGAAAAAGTAATTAAAGAAAGTAAAAAAGGTTTTAACAAAAACAATTTAAAAGTAAAAATAGAATTTGTTATTTAAATAATTTTATTATTTATTAAAAGTAAATTAACTATATAAATAAATTGTATAAATATAATAATAACCTTTTCTCTTTAGATATAAAAAATAAATATAAAAAAGTTTCTTTTTAAAATAATTTAAATTAAACAAATATAAATGAATTTTGATTACCACTCACTTTCTTAAATAATATATTCTACTTTTTATTATAAAAACACAACCGAAATCTGTATTACAGCAGCATCACTTGTCCCGTATCTACCCCACAGTTAACCTACCAAGCAGCAAATCCCACGCATATCCAAATCCTGAGGTCAAACCTACTACTGAATGAATGAAATCGATCCTCCCCGGCCATCTTTGTTCTACCACGGTCATTTTCAAGTCTCGCGAATTTATCGACAACGATCAACAAGAAAAAGGGCTTCTCTTCACTGCTATATGATAACTTTCTCTCCAATTGCCGATATTTTCTTCTCTTCCATTTTCCCAGGCCAGGGGTCAAATTACCCATTCTCTCATCTCCGCATCCCCACACTTTTACCCCGCTGTACGCTATACGATCACCACACTCCTGGAATTTTTGTAATGGTGGGTGGAGAAGGGTGGTGAATTCAAACCGAAGCGTCCAGTGTTACGTGGATGTAGATGCAATAAGACTAGGGCAGTGGCAACAACGAGCGTTGGAGCATAAAAGATATGAACGAGGATCGATGATGATAGAATCAATATGGACGAGAACCAATATTGATGCCCCTCGGAAAAGACCCTTGTAGGTGCCAGATGTGGAAATCTGCACCCCATCCTTCTCGCATCTTACACTATTCAACGTCCACTACATCTCTCGTCATAACGTTGCGTTGCTCTCCAACACTTAGTCTAGTGGATTGAAAAATCCAAGGAAGATTCTCCCGTCGTATCCAATGACAAGTCTCGGATCTGGGGACGTCACAGATGATTAGAAAGCAATATCAATATCGGTAAGGTAAATAAGATGGCCAAGTTTACAAAGACCGAGGATGGAGCGTTTTGTGAGCACCTACAAATACATGATGATCCCATTGTCAGTAACAGCGGTACTCTTCGTATCGTGTTCTTCTCTTTTCTAATCTTCATCTCTTTCACAATGTTTCTCAATCGTGATCTCTTTCCCCTCCTTTCTCTATGTACTACAAGTTTGGTAGCTGCAATACCTACTACTCGTTCCACTACTCCCACTGTTACTATCAAAAATGGTTCATACACAGGTCTTCACAACACATACTATGATCAGGATTTCTTTCTCGGGATACCATTTGCTCAAGTACGTCTTCTATTCTTCCCGCGCTGACATCCTCTCTTCTACCTATACTCCCTATTACACAATCTGCAAACTACGTGACTAAACAATATCTCATAGCCACCCATAGACGATCTTCGTTTCCGCGTTGCCCAAAGGCTGAACGAAACATGGACAACCCCTAAGCCAGCAACTTCATATCCTCCATTCTGTGTAGGATACGGAACAGATGATTATGGGCATGATGTCTCGGAAGATTGTCTTTATTTAAACATCATCCGACCTTCATCTACCCAGCTCAACGCATCTCTTCCCGTGGCCCTCTGGATCCACGGAGGTGGTTTCTTCGAAGGTGGCTCCTCGGATGCCCGCTACAATCTATCATTCATTGTTCAAAATAGTGTGGATATGGGAACACCCATGATTGGCATCTCAATTCAATATCGACTCTCTGCCTGGGGCTTCCTAGGTGGCGATGAAGTGTTGGAGAGTGGAGATACGAATTTAGGACTTAGAGATCAGAGACTGGCGTTAGAGTGGGTGAATGAAAATATTGGAGCATTTGGTGGCGATAAAGATAAAGTTACGATCTGGGGTGAGAGTGCTGGGGCGGCTAGTGTAGGGGCGCAGTTGCTTGCCTATAATGGTATGCCTTTTCATTTCTCCAATTCTTTTCAGGCTTAAAAGTAAGTACCTAATAGAAGTATAGGACGAGATGACGGACTATTCCGCGGCGCAATCTCCGAATCTGGCGGTCCAGCAGTCCATTTCTTCCCAACCCTTTACCCCAACATCTACAACTCTACAGTTCCTCAAACCCTCTTCACAACCCTCGTCGCAAATACCTCATGCGCATATACTCTGGGTCTAAACACCACTTCAACCTCTTCCCTGCAATGTCTCCGCACTCTCCCCTTTTCTGATTTGAACTCGGCACTCAATACAACAACCGATGGATTTGGTCCCTTCTCCCCAATTATGGATCATGATTTCATAGCAGATTACCCCAGTAAACAACTTGCTGCTGGAAAATTCGTCAGGGTACCATATCTCATCGGTGCAAACACAGATGAAGGAACCGCCTTCGGATCAGGCTACGGCCCCAATGGAACAGGAATTAATACCGATGCCGAATTCATCTCCTTCCTAAACTCCACCGGCATCCCACCAAACTCCGCCGCTTCCATCGCCATCCAAAATTTCTACCCCAACAACCAATCCGTGGGTATCCCCTCCCTCCAAACCTACCCCGATCTCTACACCCCCTCCAACCCCCGCTCCGCAAAAGTCGGCCTTCAATTCCGCCGCGTGTGCGCCTACATCGGTGATCTCACCATCGTGGCCCCTAAACGACTCGCCGCGCAATCGTGGGCTAAATACAACGTCCCGGCTTTCACCTATCGATTCGACGTGGTGGTGAATGGGGTACCCAAATACACCGGCGCGACACATTTCCAAGAGGTGGCGTTTGTTTTCAACAATACGCGCGGGGAAGGCTATGTAGCGCCTTTTGCGGTCAATCCGTTTGCGAATGTTAGTCCAGCGTATTTTTCCCTCGCGAGGGAGA
>NGKI01000008.1:1868323-1939553 GCA_002162615.1 Myriosclerotinia duriaeana
TTTAATGTTACGGGGAGTTATACGGAATTGGATACTTGGAGGGAGGAGGGCATTGCGTATCTGAATGAACATGCGCTTGATGTTTTTGGGACGTAGGGAAGGAGCGAAGGAGAAAGGACAACAACACATGTTGAGAATCTGGGCGTGTAATTGTTTCAATCAATCTTGACCTCAAGAATCAGAGAACCCAACGAATTGAATAAGAGAACTGAAATTTGTTGAAAATGACTGGAAATTCCAATTTGATGTATAAAATTCAAACATATTTTAATGTTGCATTGTTTGGAATCTGCGCCATTCTCAACTTCACCAATGCCATTATGGATAGTTCGTGGGGTAATACCTCAACCCAATTGATGATTGTTAGAGTAAGTTTAGTGGAATTATGCTTTCCTAACTTCCTGATACTGATTATGCAAGTTTGTTCTGGGGATTGTGTGTGATGGAAGCACCGCGGTGCAGGTGAAGTGGCCTCGTGGGTACGTGAGATGGGGGAAGAACCCATATTTTCGATGTTTGTACGATCTTTGCGGTTTTGTCTTGGACCTTGTGGGGATTGGTTTTTTCTTCATCGAACGAAGAGCGACGATGAAGGCTGGGGGGGAAGTGTTACCAGCGGCCTGGGTGTCGTTTGGGTTTGGGTGGGTGGCTTTGGTGATGACGGGGATGGATGCTCGCTGCGATTTTTATGCAATGATGAGTAAAAGGAAAGATGGTGAGAGAAATGAAGTACCACCGGGGACTTCCATCCAAATGCCAGATCGTTTCTTGCCGAGTTCCAATCTCGACCCCGGACACAATCCCCCTTTCCGGCGAGACCCTTCTCCCTCCCCAATCCCAGAGCGGCAACCGGCACCGCGTGCCAATTTTGCGGAACTTCGTAACCGCAAAACTTACCCTCCCACATAAACATCGATCGCAAGGATAGTGGCACTGGCACTCTTGCAGAGACTATGATACCGTGCTGGTAGTGCTCTACAGGACCTTACCTGGGGAAAAAGGCGTTGTGAACCTGAACACCGTAAAAAAACGGCGTCGTGAACCTGAACACCGTAAAAAAACGGCAGTGGCCAAGGCACTGTTACATAGGTATATGGCGTCCAGCCTGGGCCTGGCGTCTGCTTTCCAAACAAGTTCTGCCTTCACGGGGCGGAGAGTGTGAGTAGCTGGGGGGGAATTGCCTGGCGAAACCGAATGAACTTGATGTTACAATTCGTTTTGCAAAAAATATACAGTTTACCAAATCTTTAAGTAGCTGGATGGAATCTTTCGATTATCTGCCCAACACGCACCCCCTAGATTGTCAACTCCGCTCAAAACAAGCCTTACTGTTTCGAAACCCCAAAATTCTCTCCCAAACAAACCTCACTGTTTGGAATACACAAAATACTCCAAATTCCGGCAAATCCTACTGCTTCGAAGTTGGAAACGATCATCCAGAGTTACCTATGCTCACGAGCCTGCGAAAGTTCACTTCCGCTCTCGCATACCCCCGAGCTTAACTAGATTAGGCAGTAAGGTAGAGAGGGCGAGCAATTTTTACGAAACAATCAACCACGCAGGGATGGCCTCGACATCTCACTGGAATCGAATTCCAAAGTAACACCAAACTTACCTGGTCTACCAATCCTCGATGGGTCATATTGAACTCGAAGATAGACCACCAACTCGAAACACAAAGACACTCTCGCGATTTTGTGGTTGTCTGTGATCCTTATCGCATTGGTGTTGTCATCCGATTGGAAAATGTAGATGAGCATCTGGTCCTCCTCAAACTTCTTTGCGAAACGGCTTTCGAGTAATTCACTTTAGCATTGAGAGTGAAGCTGAAGCGACGGATGATGAGGCAAAAAACCGAGGATATTGGTGCAAGATTGACGAAATAAAAACAACGCCAGCCGGGAGCTATTGGCGATTCATTGACGATATTTCTAAAGCGAATTCTAACGCCGGAATTAAGTCATGAGCTTCTCCACTTGGCATGTACGTGTTGATACCAAGGAGTACATTCAGACGGACAGGGTGGCACCAAGGGTTCGCTCTGAGGATCATTGTTTCCACTGATGGTATAACAAACGTTTTGCTGCGAACCATCTTTACCCTGCGACCCTAAGAAAAATGCAATTGGATGTTGCTGTAGATGGAAGAGTGACAAGAAATAATTCAGAAGATGGAGGAGATGCTAGATGGTGTTAGAGAACGGTTCGGATGAGAGTATGCGGAACGAGATGATAACGGATTCTCCTAAGGTATATTATATTATGGATGAAAGCTTATATTGGAAGAAAAGAGGGGGGGCGAAAAGAGTATTGAGACGGGACGGTTGAAAGAGGGTAGATGAAAAAAGGGGTGTGGTTAAAAGGTGTGAGGTCAGGGCTGCCAAGCGTCCGCAAGAGTCGGATGACGTAAGCAAACCTTTAAGTACCTAGGTAGGTAGTTTTTGAAATACAACCAACCATTCATATAAGATGCTTACAAAAGGGTACTAAAATGGTACTCCGTAATGAGGTTTGATGAATGGCTGATATATATCACTGTTACCAAAGTTGAAGATATGTTATTAGGACAAAAAGGAAGTAGAATAAAGGGGAAAGCGAGTGGAAAAAGCAAAGAAACTTAACCTACCTAATATATACCGAAATGAAGAGTTAAAGAGTTGAAGAGTCGAAGTGAAAGTAGGAAAAGAAAGTGGAAAACTCCTCGATCTTTCGAAAAAGGGGCTAATTATTAGTTTTCTACCTAATTGCCAGGTTTTTCTAGTACATTGCCACTCCGATATCAACAAAACCTCAAACCTTAATCTTACTACAAGTTATAGTACATTTTTAGTACCTAGAGCAGGATATTCCTGTTATTTTACCTCCGTAGATTTGATTTCCTCAACATAACATTATTCTATAACATCGTCCACATATTTCTCCTGCAGATATATGTTTCTCATATCCTCACCCGCAGAACTTCAAGTGCATTGGGATATAGCCACTACAAATGTCGGAATCTTCCCGCTACCTGGGCTGGATTGATGGGTATTATCAGAGGACTCTTTCAGAAGATCAAATTTGTTTGAACATGGCCCTACATCTTTTATTATATCCGTTCCACTTTTCATGGTTGATCGTCTTCATTGCAAACAAAAATTTGACTCCTCCTCATCATATTTGCTTGTTCTTCGGCACCTGGATTATATGGGAAGTCGTCTGTTATATAATAAAACGATGGGTCAACCGCGCCTATTGGCAGCCTTCTAGAAGAAAGCTTTTGAAGAAAATACTTCCAGTCATTGAATATGACCTCGAATTTGTCGAATATACGCTATGCAAAGATACCGAATATGGTCTCAATACATATACGAGTTGTACGCACCTCCGCCAACAGGCCATGAAATACAATATACCCCTTGTATTCAACAAACTCAACCAAGAGCTTGCGGGCCTGAATGAACTATATAAATCTGCGGCGACGAGCAGCGGGATGTCTCTGGACTTGGAAAGTCAAGACGTGGAGTTTCGAAGGCCAACATTGAACGACATCCCCCCCGAAAAGAAGCTGTGGAGAGATGGTGGCCTTTGTGATTGTAGGTGTGGGAAATACCTTCTCATAAAGCCGTGTAAAACTTTCATGCCTTCGACCACTTGGGATTGTACGTCCCGTGCCCGTTATATCGAATCGTCAAGATCACGCATTGAAAAGCAAATCGAAAAGATCCACGAATTTCACAGAAATTTGAAACGTCGAAAAAACCCTATCATGGAAGCAAGATATCTAGAGAAAAGCCGTTATATCATATAATACTCGTTTCTTATCTTGATCATGTTCTAAACATATTAGCAACTTATTGCAATGACCGCTCAATGAAAAGAGATCATCAGAACCACGTATTCGAACAAAAACCAAGGTTCACTTCGAAGTCTTGAATCCCTACTCGGAAACCTGAATCGGCGACCAGGATTTACAAGGTCGAGCTCTTGGCCCTTCTACTGCAAAAAACACCATCGACATGTCATGACCTCACTCAATGACGATCTGTATGTGGGGAGCATAGAGATCAAGAACGCTGTACTACATTCAAAGCCAAGTTAACAAGTACAAGGGGAAGGTCCGCCATCATTGTTCATCGATGAGCTAATGTTGCTGATACCTAATTTGGATGAATATAAACGTGGTGGGACTCATGGTCGTTTAGAGGAAAGACGCTGGATGTTTGTGCCCGAAAGTATTCTTAGCTGTGGCAGAAAGGAGAGTGGATGCCGAGATCCTTCGATGGCCTGAGGTGCGACAATGGTAGCATGGTGGAAATTTGGGGAGAATGAGAGAAGCGAGGTGAATTTAAGGGGTAAAGTCATGTTATATTGATCTAAAGTTTTCTTATACCTCTTAATATCCAGAACAAACATTCTACCCCGCCTTTTTTCTACCTCATCATTGAGCACCCTAGTAGAGTTAAACGCTTTCCATTACACAAACAATAATCATCTTCATCATCTCTATCTTCTCAATCCCCACATCCTCAAAACATCTCTCTGAACAGCGGGGCGGAAATCAATAGGGTCGACGAATTAACCCTGTATGGAAACAGTTTGCATGTTTTGAAATTTCTCGTTGACTGTTGGAGGAGAACGGCAGAGGATGCGGGATATGAATCATATGATGGATTACTTAGAATGGGAGTGAGGATTCGAATATCGACCATCGATTTGGCCGAAGTAATCGGGTGCACAATACAAGTGATTATGAGCTCTTCATCCGCGAAACAGATGGTGGAAATGATTGTTCCAATTTTCATATCTAATTGAGATGTTGTCATTAATAAGAACATTCCTGATATGGACTTTGAGAGATAAGAAAGAAATAATTTCAGAGGGTAGTATTTCATGGATGTGCAATTGCCAATTTACCATTAGGAGAGGTTCACATGATTATTCTATTTCAGACAATGAAAATATGACATCAGTCATGTTGTTCGCCGATAGAGATATGTATTTAAGTGTCAAGGCAAAGATTTTACAGGGGACCAGGTCACTCCTACTTAATTCTGTTTTCCCAAGAGATCTTTCACGGATGGGTAATAATTTTTTTTTCTACCATTGTTGACCTTAAGTACCCATCCATCGACTAATTATTTTTCTCAATAAATTAGCTATCCTCCAAAACCAAGACCAAGTTAGCACAACAAATGCCAAATTCGTCGTGAGATGTATAAGCACAATTCAAACACTCATGTGAAATGGTCCCTTTTGCATACACCGTACTGTTCCATCAGAATATGGGTTTAGCAGGAAAGACATGTCGCCAGAGAGTCGATCTTTCAATGTGATAACCTTAAGCCCAATGGGACACCGAGGGATAATCCGCGAGGACAGTTACGAAGATGCAAGGACGCGCTCCGACGAGAGAAGAAGAATTTAAGCTCATTTCTTATTTGGCATGGGAAGACTATCGCAGCCTCTATTGCCATTGAAGTAGAATCTGGTACAATCGCCAAGATGCACTGATCATCGTCGTCGATATTCTTATGAGGCAAGCCTGTATAAAAATAAAGCGTCTTTTGGAAAGAATTAATCCCGCATTGGGAACAGAAGTTTAAGATGAGTTTGTGCCACTACACCTTACATATATGATATTTTCGAGTCTACGGGCTCAAGCATCAGTCCAATTATATGATTCAAATTGAGAAAGACTAGGAATATTGTAGACATGTTTTCAATGTTCTGAACTGGCGTATAGATTTAAAAGCTTTCAACGTCTGAATTTTTTTCGGATTTGAACTACCTTTGACTGTTCATGTTGAATTCAATATCTTGATTTCTTCTTTCCTGTATCTAGATATGAGTTACTCATCGGCAATATAGGATACCACCGGGCATATTGAGACTCTCGGAGAATCACAAAGGAGAAAAGTGCATAACATCATCGACAAAGTATGTATAAGGAAAGAACACCATATCCTGGATATCGGAGGCGGGTGGGCATATTTGGCCATCGAAGCTGTGAAAATAACCGAGTGCATGGCTACGGTGACTACATTTTCGGTTGAGCAAAAGAATCTAGGAGAGAAAAAGGTGAAAGAGGCGGGGTTGAAAGAGCGTATCGAGATATTGCTTTGCAATTATAGGAAGACTCCGAAGTCAAGTCTAGCGGGGTTCGATAGGGTGATAAGTGTATGTGTCTGCCTCTGTTAATATCGTGTTGGTACTACTTCAGTTAGTTATTACGAAAGGGGTTCCGTGCTGGTATCTTAGGGGACTATATAATTACCGCGAGGAGGGCGCAAGTTTTGTCTCTGAGTGGAGTTGTGCTACTTTAGTAACTATGACGAACTTGAAGGATGTAATGATGGATTGTCGAATGCTGAGGTACAGTGGAAAGACGGAGTCTGATCTTCGATAGTTTGACTCAATGCTTCCAATAGTCCGGATTGCAGTCCGAAAATTCCAGAATCTTAATGATTCAATCCATTTGGAATACTTATTTAATACAGAATATCCAATTGATTTGAAACTTCCAAATGATTCCAATGTTTAAAATGGGTTATTATTCGAAAGCCCTTATTGTCAGACTGCAGTCCGGACTATCAGCCACACTGGCTTGACTTTGACCTTATGGATTATTTCGAGTTATTGCATAGACATACCGGAGCTAATGGATCAACTTTGCTCCTATAATCCCAACTTATTCATGCCAAATCGTGATTGTATGCAGAGTGGTGTACCCGTGTTGTTTGCTTGTATTTTCGGGAAGACTTCAATAATTCGCATACCAGCTCTAGGATATATCGAACAAGATAACCGGGATGCTTAGACATCTAGAACATGTCCAGACTCTAGTTTTTCCAAACTCACGAGTATCTTGGATGTTAGACATATCTCATCTGGCATCTGGCATCTTAGCAATCGATAGAATCCCCAGAACCACAGTTCCAAATCCGAGAACAATAATTTAGCGTGAATCGAAACCACGGTGTCAAATCATCCGTTGATAAAATCTGGTGGTTGTGTGGAGTGCTTCGCAACACTGCAAGATATTAGAGGATAACATTTCCCCCTCACCCTGAATTTCCATCTGTAACACGCCTCTTACCATATATTCGTGCCAATAATGATCGTGAATGGATGTACACCATTTCCAATAGTACCGTTTCAGGCTTAATCAACTTCCGCGGTAACAAATCTGGCCACCAAGGAAACTGTATGAAGGAAGGTATATGAAGTACACCGGAGGTGGATGCAGACAAGTGGTATGGATCCAGACGAACTACGTGTACTTTTCCTGGGGAATAGTAAGTTTGGGATACTTTGCTTACAAAAGTTTCGAATGTTTGATTCCATCCAGAAGATTGAAGGTAGAATGGGCTTTGAGATGAGCTGTGAAACTGGCACGTTTTCCAATCAAACATAGTCTTGAGAACATTGATAATTCTGAATGTCCTAAAGATACGAATCCGGTTACTCATGCAGTCACTCGACCCGAACAGCTTCAACCTTCCATCTTCTGGGTTCACAATTGATAAGTTATCTGTGGGGGCAAATTATCATGAGTGTGTATCAGGGAAGGCGTGGTTTAACGGTGTTTCGAAATTATTATCGTCGTAAACATGAGATGTACTAACATCTTTGCTGTATGTAAGCAGATACACTTAGGTAGTCATACATTATTGTCAAAGGAAATGCTCGCTACCCTTACATTGAAAATCCAGCAAAAACAACCAAACTTTCCCCCTTTACATCTTCGCCAAATCATACCCATTACCCTTTTCAATAGACCTCTTCCAAGCTTCTCTTTGTTGTACTTTCTTTCTCCACTGTAAAATTTTCGGGTACTTCTCAAAGTCCACATATTTCTTCGCGGCCAAGAAGTCCATCGGCCAACTCAACATCACATCTGATCTTCCCAAGTTCTTCCCATTGAACCATTCATCCTTCAACTCTTTCTCCAAATATTCAAATTGTGTAGCATATTCCGGCCCCGTGAAACTCTTATGTATGTTTGATTTGACACCACCGAGTAATATCGATAACGGCCACGGAGATTTCGCGGCCACAATATCAAATACCAATTCAATCATTCCGATAGTCCCAACGGTAGACCCCGCAAACGAAGTCAAGCTCTCATCGCGTGTCTTATCCTGCGCTGCAAACCTTCCTTCTTTGTCGTACGTATCAATCAGATATCCGAGGATTGCACTACTTTCGGCGATGGTCACATTGTCCGATGTAACGAGGACGGGGGCTTTCCCCATAGGATGTACATTTTTAAGCTCAGGTGGCGCGCGGCCTTCAACGCGTGTGTGGCATATGAGGTTGTATTCAATCCCTAGTTCTTCAAGGAACCAAAGGATACGTTGGGATTGGGAGTCCTGTAGGAAACTACATTAGCATATGTGGGTGCACTCAGTGGGGTAGTGTTGGTGCAGGAATTGGATCCGATGGGATGGGATGGGATGGGATGGGATGGCTGCTCCACTTACATTGAGGTGGTGGAAGGTTGGAATTCCAGCTTTAGTCGTAGATGTCATGATCAATATGATTATATACTCTTTTTGAATTGGGGTAAAGTAAAAGGTAGGTGATATTCGGTAGAAGACAAGTGAGAGAGATGTGTTACAATATATATATATATATATATATATATGTCGTCCCTTTCCCGGATGGGTGTTTGCATCCGACCCCGTTCGGGATTGCATCGTTCCGAAAGTCCATAGGTTCCAAGGTTAGGTTACATTGCGTCCTGAGGCATCAATATTCTCCGCTTCTCAACGTTGTCACACTCCTTTGCATGCAAAAACGTAAGACCACAAGAGAAGCAGCAATGATAGGATAAGACAACTTGATGATTCTTTCAAGAACGCAATGATTGGGCTTTCGAGGAAAACGGTGAGAACATGTCACCCGAAGTCGGGCAGGTGTGTGAAAGCACCTCTAACATGGATAACTGCATATGCAGTGACAAGGTTCGATTGCCATCGGCTATAGCTAACGGCCTCCTGTTAAATCACCACAAGCCCTTCATCTAGCGGATGAGAGCTTCAACCATTCCACTTCTCCATTTTCTGACACCTCTTGTTATTATTTCTCTCTATCGCCCAAAGTTCTCTTCAACTTCAACATCGATTTGCGTTTTCATCATATGACATGGCTACCATCAAAGAAAAGCCAATCGTTTTGCACATTGGAGATCCAGTAAAATGGAACCTCGATTTATATGCTCAATTTGCGAAGGACTTCACCATCATACGACCTTCAACAGAAGAGCGTCAACGAGATGAATTCATGAAAGCATTGAGAGAAAATAGATGGGGTAATTTCTCCGCTATCTTCAGACCATTTTGGAATACTGGTGGCGAAATGGGAAGATGGGATGCGGAACTCATTCCCTTGATACCACAATCGTGCCAGATTTTTGCATCTGCTGGCGCAGGTTTTGATTGGGTGGATGTGGATCTTTTGGCAGCGCGAGGTACGAGTTCTTGTACGACACATGTTGATTTAATGTTGCTGATTTTGTGATGTGGACAGGCATCGTGTATTGTAACAGGTACGGATTGACAACTGGGCTTCTGTGTGCACGTGACTGATTGATATGATCATACAGTGCTACAGCTACAGCCGAATCTGTGGCGGATTTTTCTATCTTTCTGATTCTAGCTACATTCCGAAACCTTACTTGGTGAGATCCCCCCCTTTCCCTCATGATGATATGTCGCCAGTGCTAATGTCAGTCAGGTGCACACAAGCTGCTCGTTCAGGAGCAGCATCATTCCAAGATTGCCACGCCAACGCCGCAGTTGTTTCCCATAACCCTCGCGGCCATACACTTGGCATCGTAGGTCTCGGAAATATTGGCTACAACATTGCCCGCAAAGCCTACTTAGCTTTTGGGATGAAAATCCTCTACTATGACATCATTCGAAAAACTCCCTCGCAAGAAGCGAACATTGGAGCAAATTTTTTCTCTAATTTAGATGAGATGCTAGCCCTTAGCGACTGTGTAGTCCTCGCTACACCTGCTTCTCCTGATGGGAGGAAATTTCTTGATCGACAGAGATTGAGCAAATTTAAGGAAAAGAGTAGGTTTGTAAACATTGCGAGAGGAGTCTTGGTGGATGAAGAAGCATTAGCCGATGCTGTTGAGTCGGGGAAGCTGGTGGGTGTAGGATTAGATGTTCATGAGCATGAGCCTAGGGTGAATGATAGGTTGAAGGCTTCTAGGAATGTCACACTTACTAGCCACAATGCTGGTGGGACACTTGAAACGTATGTTCTTTCTATCGAAATGTCTTGACGTTCACTGACGCTCTTATAGGCATATTGGATTTGAAGAAATATCGATGAGGAACATTGATGCAGTATTGAAGGGGAAGGAACCATTTTCACCGGTTAATAAGCATCTAATAGGAAAGTCGAAACATAACTTGTGATTTGTACAGTAGTAGGCAATGTAGGAGCATTATTGTTTGATACCCTACTTATATACGTCATCGCATCATTTAATATTCAACAATATATCAAACAACGAAATGGTCTCTTGGACTCTAGATGACACCTTTGAACATCTAATTTTAAGTCTACCAGTCCAATGATGGTGTTCGAGGCCTACTTGCGAGGAGACTGATTGATTCGAGACACCATGCATACAGTAAAGTAAGTAAGAGCAAATAACAGTATATAAAATGCTGTCAATCATTTATCAAAGAGCAATACTTGCGACAAATTTAGGTAAATCCAAGATTTTGTCAGCTTGCATCAATCACATCTTCACGCGTTTCAAAAAGATTACATGAAAAAAAGGTAATCAACTATGAAATAGTCTAACTCAATGCAGCGCCCTTAACAAGAATCAATTAGTTGATAGTATGAACATGGAAACCAATTTCCTAAGAACTTGTAGCTTCTGTAACCAGCAAAAATGTATCATATCATTCCCCATCCCACCTCCAGTCCGACCAAAACGTCTTTCCGTTGACCCCGACCAGGATTAAGTGGTTCTGTCATCCCGTTCAAATTGTCGCTTTCCGAATTTCTCACGGGCCACTGTGTAGGGTATACTTTCACAGTCGACTTTGTCTGAGATATTCTCAATTCGGCCATTATAATATCTGTAGCCACCATGCGCATCCCTACATCTCCATGCAGTATTTCTTTCTCGTGGTAAGGACCCGTACATATTAGTCGCCACATCCCCATGTCCCATTGTTCCGAGTCCCTGGCGACTGGGAATAGTTTTAGTAGGGCAAATGGTGTAAGTCCAGATGCAATTGCTCGTACCGTAAGTATCACGGCGGCTATGTTCCATCCTGTCGTATTTGTACCGACTACCACCGCCACTCTGAATTTCGATTTCTCTTGATCTTCTAGTGCGAGTCAAGATACTCTCCGATTTATTAACATTCGGCTGCTGGTAGCTCCTCTCCTTAACAAACTTCATCCATCGAAGAGACATGCCCCACTCATTTCTTCTATCAGGATTATGGAAGTAATCCACATCATTCGGATCTGCATTAGGATCTGGTAGGACTGGAATCTTGGGGTATGCGCCCAATTGAAGATCTTGGAGATATGGTAGACCAGCAGCCAATTTGGCTATAATACTGTCTATCATGTCCTCATCACTGATTGCATCATCCTTTTTGAGATCGGCACTCCAGTCATTACGCTCATCGCACTGGTGAAGAGTGAGCTTAGACAATCCTGGACAGACCTTTCCTATGATAAGTGTATACATTGGCAACAATGTACCAAAGCCAAGCCACGATCTGTAATCGCGCGCGACTTGTGACTTGAACATCCCGTCAAACTGAATATCTCGTAGGAGCGATGCATTTCTTCGTCCAATATATACAATAAAGCGGATGAACGGATCACTAGAAATTAACTGGGGCTGCTCGAATTTCAAATCGAAAAGACAATTAACAGCCCAGGTCACTTCCTCACTGCTAGATCCTTCTTTGAAAAGTCGAAAGCTAGGGATGCCCCATTCCTTCAGCTCGTAGTGTTCGTGACTGAACCGGAGTACAAATTGATATGTGTTCTCTCCATATAAAATAGCAGCGCACTCCTCCTCAACTTGTTTACAGGTCCGCATGACATTAACAGATCGACCGAATGGGTGGAGTTGAACTTCGGCACGATTGATAATCTGAGGACCAAACCAGGGTCGATGGTGAACCACACACTTAGTTTGTTGACCGGGTTCTGGAGAATCATCAATTTCGAAGTTATCGACACCGTTATCGATGAGTTTTAATTGTTCACGGGTAGGGTTTGTCGTCCATGAAATTTCCCCACGCACAACCTGAGATCTAAATCTGACATGATACTTGCTATAGTGACCTTCGTCAGCACCAAAGAGGTGAGCCACAGGGTCGGAATAGTCGTCGGAGAGCTGGGCCCAATCGTGGTGATATTTTCTATCGTATCGGCAATGTTTATGTTCTTCATTGTGGTTGCCAGTGGTCCATCTGTACTCATGCGTGCGAACTTCTGGCCTAATTGCCACTGGTTTGAGGAGAAGGAATCGCCAGATTTTGTCGCGAATTTCTGCAATATTCGTTAGTATCTTAGCATACCGAAAGAGAAACTGACCACATACCGCGAGGCAAACCCTCAAGAAGAGTGCAGATTTTACTCTGTGAGGGCTCGATGGTGTTACTGTCGATCACCATAGCATCTGGGCTCTCATTTCCATATACGTCCTCCATCCTGAAAAAGTTCGAATAAAGTTGGGGTGGTGGTGAAGGACTCGTGTTGTGAAAGATGGAAAGTTGTCGTTGCGTTTCCGATTAATGTGGGAATACATAGAATTTTATGGAGGAGGAAGAAAGCTTTGCCCAACCGAAGAGACTTTTATATGCCCAGGTGTAAAAAGATAAATCTACGGCAGAACCGAATAGTCTTAGCGCACACAAATCAAGACTAGGTAATGAATGTATCATATATACCGTGCGAATTTTCAACTAGTACTATGACATTCACATAACATTGGGCATCCTGTATCTCAATGGGATAGTTGAATTTGAGACATGTGGGTCTAAGGTTTTATAGGTGCGGTCTCTTGCAAAGTTGAACATTAACGGCACATGGATGATTAGATATTGAATAGTTTTGACAAGATAGGAGTGTCCAATAGTCTGCGTTTGACTTGTTAATTTCGTGGAATTAACAATACACTCGTTTTGAACAACACATCAATCATAAAAATCAATAGTTCTAAAGCTCTTCACGTTCCTGAAGATTGAAACTATCTCAATGCCGACTGTAATCCAAACTAATACAGAAAAGAGCTGGATATCCGAAAAGCGATGAATGTAGGACTGATATCTGGAATATTGATTGAATAGCATTCCTTCTTCAGTCTTTCGAGTCTTTCGCGTCGTCTCGACAAAATGGTTCTCACCTATATCGTCACTTTCAGAAAGTAATACCAACTATCTTATTAGTTTAGACCCCTCCTGAGTTGATGCATATTAGCGGAAGCTGTTCTAACCTCTATTTTTCCAGATATCGTTGGTTGTGTATCTAAGTTTTTCGGGGCGATATATTTCAGATTTATAAGATTTTGTAAGTTAGACGGGTGAACCTAATGCATGGAGTTTATAAAATAGCAGATAAGTAGATCTAGCAAGATAAATAGCAGCAAGTACGACTATTCAGTGTCCTATTGCCAGCAGCATCTAGTACAAGCGAGTAGGATAACTTTCGCTACAGTAAAGTAAGCGAACTTAGTTTTGACATTCCCATTTCTATTTTTCCTAAAGTGTTAATACGCTATTTTGAATTAATTCCAAAGATCTTTAAAGAAATGGGAGGTAAGTATATATATTTAGCCATGTACTTGACTTGTTCGTGCCTACTTGGCCAATTGCTACTGAGGGTTGTTGAACATAGGTAATACCCATCTTAAAAATTCAACTTATCTCAAGTGTTTGATTCATCTAAAAGATCTACCTTCTTTGAAATAAAAATCTTTTCCTCTTCTCCTGAGCTTTTATTCCTTCACGGCTCTTAGCACGATCCTCAACAAACCCCATCCACTTCAATGCTTTTCCCCATTCATCGCTTGGATGAACAAAAGGTACCATCTCACTACCAGGCACACCCGAATCATATCCACAGCCTACAGGTACATATTTATATCGACCCAATTGCAACCTCTGAAGATTTGGAAGTCCATAAACAAGTTTCCCAACGGTATCGCTCACTTTTTGCTCCCTATCAGTTCCTGGAGGTCCCAAATTGTTGAGTTGAGGACGCCCATCATCATCATCATGCAGAACTATTGTATGAATATTCTTACACACTTCCCCCAAAATATGTGTATAAATCGGAAGAAGATCATGAAGACCCACGGCCTGCGATTCTGTATCCTTCCATTTTCCAATGATCCAATTCCATCTCCCTTGAATAACAATTCTCGTAATAAGCTCCGCATTTTTCCGTCCAATCTCCATAAAGAACCTGGAGAGTGGGTCTTGGTGGACGAAGTCTGATTTTCCTATGCGTTGGTCGAAGATTATTTCAATGGAGCGGGTAATTTGTCGGCGAGTAGGTAGAGTGCCATCAATGCGTTGAAGCCCTGGGATATGGCTGGGTTTGTGAGTGAGGTGGCGCATTGTAATTACGCTTTGAGGTTCAAAAAAGGGTGGATGACAGCGGGTATCGAAGAGGAAGGAGTTTTCTCCGTAAAGTATGGCAGTTCCTAGTTCATGGATTTTTTTGCATGAACGGAGAATCGCAATACCTGATATTGCTGTGATGGAGATAGTCGATCGATGAATGATTTGAATGCAGTAGTCTTTGCGTTCATGAATGAATCCTTGAATCTCTTGACCGTTTCCAGTAATTGTTGTAAGTTTATTGTAGCCACATTCGATAAGTCTGGCTTCCTCGCTGGTTGGCACATCAGCCCAGAAGATCTGTATTTGCTTGCCGTAAATTTTGGGAAGTTGATCCGTTTCATATTGTTCTTGACGTGCTTCGCTCCATTGATATCTATAATGCAAAATTGGATCAAAGCCCCAAGCAATCTTTTCTCGAATAATTCCAGGCATGATATGAGTAGGTCTAACAAAAAGTTCCCTTAAGATTCTTTTCAGCACATCTAGAATTTATTAGCTCGTCCACATCTAAAGAATGAAAGATAGACCTTACTGGTAGGAAGGTGTAATAGTCCTTTTTTAGGCTTAAAATGAAACTCTTTTTCAATAGAGAGCTTTTTGATGCCGCTTATCAAATCGCTTATATCTCCTTCAGGAGAGAAGGGGTTATTAAAATCTTCCAACATCTCTTAGGTTTGTAATATTCTGGGTTGATATTTCTAACCTGTTTAAATAAGTTCTTTGAGTGTCACAAGGCACGAAGCTACTGAAAATATTTGAAAGGATTAATGGTAGAGAATGCAGTACGGTAGATATCTTCGTGTTGGGGTACAGTAGATATCTGATAAGGAATATCTCTAGATAAAATGACAAGATAGTAAAACCATGATACTTCGTGACTACAGTAGGTTGTCTCTTATATTGCCGTACTATCGCGATCAATTAAATATGGTAAATTGAGTTTATAATTATGGAACCAACCTTCTTTTACGGTCTATTAATCGATAAAACATTATTCACCTTTCTAAGTTTACTCAATTGTATCTTTGACAACATCATGAACTCGACCCTTCTTACTCATCTGAATTTTAATAAAGGATACCATCCAATAAATAATACACAATTGAATCTTAACTACTTTCCACCTCATCCTCATCCTCATCCCCATCTCCATCCCCGAATTCTGCATTACAAACACTTTTCGCTCATTCCTGAACAACCAAAACAATGTCCGGTCACTTACTTCCATCTAGAGAGAGGTCTTCTTTATAATATTACTTCAACATGATGAACAAAAAGTTAACGCCGCCCGCCGCCCGCATGATACTAAGGTCAAGAATACTTTCTGACTAAAGATATAAGTGCACAATTTGGGTACCGATTATAGCGCGATTCGGAAAGCAATAGAACCAAGAATATCTTATGGTGGCCTTGTACAAATAAGTAATACGTCAATCTGGAGGCTTTCCATCAACTTCACTGTTTAGTGACTCGTGAGTATTTAAAAAATGTCATCTTGTGATCTTTCGGGTTTGGCAACTAACCAAATCTTAGACTTCAGAACCACATTCGAATGTTCACGTTCATGCACCGCTAATTACAACACCTGAAGAGAAGCTGAGTCATGAATTAAAACCTCCCCGACCTCTGATGCTGGTACTCATAGCTAATTGAGAACCATTGGATCGATCCTCGCGAAGAACTGCTTCTTCAAAAACTTCAATGTAGCCTTGATCTATCGATAACCGCATTGACATGAGAGCCAAGACTTACCTGATGTAGATCTGCCAACTAATCATTCATGCATTCGATTGGAGTAGGTTTTTTGATTAGGTGAGAAAAACGTTGTGCATTCGCTGCCTATCAGGAAGCCGATGTGGTATGTAGTAGAAGATGAAGTCGACCCACAAAAGGAAAAGAAGACATAAAGAGACTTGTAAATATCGAATATCAAGAGCGCAAGGGTACATGAAAGAATAAAAGATTCAACACATCGTACAAGTAAAATGTTGGTGGAGATATGACAAGAAGAAGCGGCGAGTAATAATATGATATTCCATCAATAGAGATACATAATTTGCCAGTATTTAGATATGTTTGTAGAGTTTGAAATGTGTCCATGAACCGCAATTAACAATACCCAGTGCTCTGAAACAGTGCCAGACTGCCAATATTTGATCAGAAGGTTTCATCAATATCCTCGGTAATGCCATCAATCCGAACCATCTCTGTCACCATCCTCGTCACTTTCATCTGTACCCGGTGGACTTTGCATCGCGGAGCCAGCCCCTGCTGCGCCCATGGCTCCAATTGAAATTGGAATCGGGATAGGTTGTCCCCAAGCAAACGGATCCGCAGGGTCGAGTATGCTATTTCGAGCGCCGATATCAAAGGTACTTTTCTGTCTCTGTCCGTCTTGGTCTTTGTATATATTCAACTTTGTTACAAAACCAAGGTGTATATCTTTTGGAAATTGTTCCGCGAGCCTCATACTGATTTCAACTCTATCCCTTTCCGCAATAGTACACAAGAACTTAATATCAGGACCACGTGGTGAGTAATTGCTTGGTACAAGTCCGTATTTTCTGAATTTCTCGTACAGGATGCCATAGTATTCATTCCAATATTTCGTTCTAGCAAAACGAATTAAAAGATCAGGACATTCCAATCTTGTTATCACCGGGCCGATCTCAAATTGCTGCAGCTTCCCTGCCATGTTTTGTATTCTTTCAGCTTGTACTTCGGGAGACTGGTTATCAAGTATGATATCGAAAAGCTTTGCTTCATCCGATGACAACTGTAGCCATGGGGACATTACAGATTCGACATCCTTCAAAACAGAATTTGTGTGATCATCGAAGGAAACTGTGACCATTGCTTTTTGTGAAGTTGGATGCTGGCTATAGAATCTGACCAGTGATCGGCAGGCTGTGAGGGATGAAGGCCGTATACGACGTGGCGCTAGTGAAAGGGACTGAAGTAACATTGTGAAGATGAAGTACAAGTGATGAGGAAGTCGAAAGGACACACTACTAGTACCAAGGGTAGATGTAGCTTTTTCAACTATATCTAGGTATGTAGGTTCAAAGAACAAATTGCACAACTCGGTGAGATAAGAATGCAAGGGATATCACGTTATTAAATAACAATCTAACTTAATTGGGACACAACCCCACAAAATCACATGTCAAATGAGCTTAAGCTTCCAACGACAATCTTCGTTTTCACGCCTTGAATATAGAGAACAAATTATCGTCATATTCTAAGTTTCCTTGCCATCTTCTTCAACGAATGTCCCTTTTATCATGAAGGGAATCAAAATTGCGATAGACATCGTCCCAAGTGCTCGAGATGTCAAAAGTAAGTGTTCCTTACTATCCAGTACTTCACATTTTGTCAATTAGTCTTCTCTGACAAGGTAGGACTGACAGTGTGAACCATTATAATGGGCACCATGATTATTACATGATCAATCGAGTATGTTATCTGAAATGCTTCTCCAAGCTTTGGAGACTGATACATTGAAAGACCCTGTTCGGTTGGTAGCCATCAAGAGGAATTAGTGTTGATAGGCTTCACAAGTACAAGTTTGATGATGCTAGGAACTCCCCTAGGGCTCAGGTGCAGGATTTTCATATTTCCAGAGAGTTCTTCATGTAATCTCTTGCAACGTGTATCCGCAGCATCACGATACATCCCCATTGCCATGTCTTCCAGCTGCTGAAAAATCCATACGATCGAAGGGTCTTTGAGGGCGAACCTCCCTTCGAAGGTCTTTCTTCGAGAAAACCAGATGCATCAGCCGCCTGTTTGGGATTAGGAACGAAACAACAGATGTCGGGGCCCCCCATAGCGCTCGACTTGATTACAAAAGCATGACCCTTGTCCCTCATGCATTCATCGGAAACTAATGCGATGTGGTCTAAATTGAGGTTAAAAGTGGTGGGATCGAGGAATTTGGAAAGTAGTGGAGGTATCAAAATACATGGTTGTACTGGGAAACAGAAAAATGAAGGGCGGTGGTTGATATTTGGGCTTACCATTTTTGGTACGTTATTTCGGATTTATTTTGATGGACATTCGACAATAGGAGTGAATTGAATGTCTTGACTAAACGCAGGAATATGGCAGGAGCGATGTTGGTAATTATTTACTAACGAAGTTGGCTCTTGCGAATTTAGTTTACAAACAAATGGTCTGACATATTTTCTTTACTGGCTATCATCATCACCTCAGCAAACTTATATTAGGCATACTAGGAATTCACATGAGGTAGGATTTTCTATATTCTTTTGCCTGTAACGACTAGCTTGTGTGCTGATGGCTAAAGCGGGTGACCAATTAGGCTAAGGTTGGAATCATACGACAAACAGAAGCAAAGGGCTACTTATCAGGACTTCCTCCCACGCCAAATTCATCAATTACTGTCACAATTGGCAGTACACTGCTTGGGAGCTGAAATTTCCACCTATTTCCTGACTGTCAAGTTGATCTCTTGTTCGCTCCTTGGATCATGGGAGACCCATTCGCAGCTTGTTGTGCCTCCCTCACATTTAGTCCAAGGCTCAATGAAGCGCTCAGCGACCCACCTCAGCAGCTCCTCCGTTTCTTTAGTCCCATAATAATGAATCCAGTTGCCGCCCTCAACACCAGAGTTCGTTTCTCTATCATTCTCCCATGGGTTTCTCATGTCATCCAAATTATCCGTTTTCGACATCACCAGAATCCGAACCAGATAGACCTTCCACGATACTTTTTCATGCCAAGGGAGGCTATGATTTACGGACCGCCGAATGTTGAGCCAGATGGCCCGGGCCAATATTTTCGATTTGTTTGTGACCTGCCAGGGACGGAGCAGATTACTTTACTTGACGCCGGGTTTATTCAGTATGATCCTTTCTATTGGGAGTGTCCAGATCCAACTGGTGGTCACTGGATCGGTGGAGTGTACTATGAAGCGCGCCTTTGGGTACACGTCACTCGGAACCCTCCTGTGGGGGCTATATTCGAAGAATTGTCAAATTTGTGAAGGTTCTTAATAGCAAACTTACTGGAGAACAGTGCCAGAAAAGAGTGAGTTGGTTAATACTGTAACCCGTATTCTGAGCGAAAAAGCCTGATCAAGGTGAAACATAGACTTGCGATTGATTTTCAAATTCAGGAGTTTTCCAAGCATCTGAATGTACGAGTCAAACTTGGATAAGTGAGGTTCGACAGTATTAGGAAATCCATGCTCTGGAACTGGTATGTTAGTACCTAGGTATGCTTCACGTAACTGCTAGATTCCATACTTATGGATAAAACCGGTGATAGAGCATCGCGAGCGGGTATATTATAGCAATAGCAGCGGGAAAAGGGAAGGAATGTTTATATAAGCTACTAGGCAGGTTATAGGCTTAGACAGATTCCATTCCATTCCATTCAATACTTCACTTGTCATCAAAATTTTCGCTTTCCTCGTTCCCATCGTCTTCGATCTCCCATTCGTCATGGCATCACTCGCAAGGCCTCGGCTACTTACAATATTCTTCATGTACAGTGAAAGGGGACGTATTAATGATAGTATGATCTATGTATGATGTTTATAATTCATTTCTTGTGCGAAATGATAGCATCTGGTTTCCATGCGTTGTCATAATAAAGTTATGAATGAAATAGTAAACCTAATAATAAATCCCACAATCCCACAATCCCACAACCCCCCCTTTTTTTTTTTAAAAAAAAATGGAGTAACCCCCCCCCTTTCCCCCTCAGAAGATCTGTAATTTATAATTTACAGGGGCTTAAGCCGCGCCACAACCACCCTCACAGGCACCTTATAGCCTATAGACTAAGGCCCACCAGCCTTACCTATTACGCCATAGCCCCTCGTTTCAAATCTCATCTTCAGCTCAATATACACCAACCAAAACAAAACAAAACAAAAAAACAAACGTGCAGAGAAACCAAAGACTTCAAGAGACGAAATGCGCGACAATGCACAAACTATTTTGGGAATACGAGGGAAGCCGGAGATGGAGGTTTGGACCTTTTATATTCATCCAATATCCTCATCATCTCTTTTTGGTTGGTCTTGATCCATTCGTGTTGATATGATTTATTAATTTGTAGGTTGTACGCGGTTGGTCAACCTCTTCTTCTGTTGTTGTTGTTGTCGTTTTTCTGTTATGCCTATGAATTGGTCAACACGTCGCTCGTTGTAGTGAATTCATTGTGAAACGTTTCCATCTTTTTAGATTCGATTCGGATACATTACCTAGCCCCGGAGGTAGGTACATTGTGAGCAGTTCTACAACATCAAATCTTTCACCAGCACCGATAAAATATCTCCGGGTCTTGGCCAATAGTCCTCCAGAATGAGGCCATTTTCACTACCTCCAGTTCCTTTGGCCCTCTTATTCACGACCATCACCGTCCTGGCACAAAAAGATAATGGCGAAGATTGTTCATGTTTTCGAACCGATAGTGCTTCATCTGGATACTTCACATATCATCGATTTCACGATTTTCGTACCGTGGCCGCAGCTTCGAAGACGGTTCCGGACTTGATTTCATCGGAGGGTAATACATCGAGAGCGCATGCTACGTCGGAATTCTTCACGGGCCAGGCATGGAATAATGATTGGTCAACTCAGAGTTGGAATAATAGCGATTCGATGGCTTCGAGTGGGAGTAGTGTTTTGATGATTAATTCGCCAAATAATGTATATATTGGTACGCCCTCATTCTCCTTCTGTCTGTGTCAAGATACTAATATAAATCCTTCCAGAAACATCAACCGATAATGATACCTCTTACGATACCTACCTTACCCTCCGCACAGCGCGTCTCGAAAACTTCCAATCCGTCGCCGAATTCGACTCCAATGAAAAGAACTTCAAATACTTATCCGCCCGCTTCCTAGCCCGAGTCGTCGGTTCCGAAGGAGCATGCGCAGGAATCTTCACCTATCTTGACTCCAACCCCGTCCAAGAAGCCGACATCGAAATCCTAACCTCCGGACCCCGAAATGTAGTCCAATACACGAACCAACCCTCCCTCAACAAAGCAGGCAATGCAGACCCCCGCGCTACATCGAATGCCTCAACCCCAGATGGAGCTATGGATTGGAGTGTCTGGAATACATACCGAATGGACTGGATGCCCAAACAAACATCCTGGTACGTCAATGGCGAAAGCGTTGCGAATATCTCATTTCAAGTCCCGAAATCCCCGAGCGGATTGATATTAAATATGTGGAGCGATGGAGGTGAATGGACAGGGAATATGTCGCTTTATGACGAGGCATTCTTACAAGTTCAATGGATTGAATTGGTTTATAATACTAGTGGAAACTATGCTGGAGGTAAGAGAGGATTGGAGAAGAGGAAGAGTAAGGGGTGTAAGGTTGTTTGTGGGGTTGATGAGGGGGTTAATGTTACGGGGACGCCGGCGGTGCTTATTAATAATACGAACGCGGGGATCTTGGGCTGGAAGGAGGGGTCGGGGTGTATGGGGTGGGTTCCGGTTGTGGTGGTTGGGTTGGCTGTTTTTGGGTGGCTTTAATCTTCTGGCTGCGGGTAGATGTGGAGGACTGGAGAAGTATTTGGATATGGAGATGAATGGTTGGCATATGCACATCTAGACTATTTTAGACCGGATGATTGTTTTTTATATATCGATTTAGTATCGTTTGGACATTCCAGGTTGGCATTTTGAAATTCTCCCTAGTTCACAAAATAAGATACCATGAAGAAATTATCATCACTTACTAGCTGCATTATCTCTTCCCAGCCCGTTTGCGGTATTCATTCTTCAGCCACCTCTGGTATTTTCAAGTGAATCTCTCCAGCTCCACCCGGTCCAGGAATGACATTCATAGCCACATGGCCACAAATCCTCTCCTTTTGAATCATCATACCCCGCTATTCACTCTCCTGAACCCGTTTACCTCATCTCGCTTATTCATTCATTCAAAAAAACAAGAACAAAAATGCAAGCTGCATACATATAATCAGGCTATTTCTGAGAAAGGAGGAGGTAGGGGTTTGATATCCAGATCACTACGAAAAATGTCCAGGATTGCCTTGGATTTCTGGGCATCCCGAGGTCTGGTATGTTACGATATGATAGAAGTAGGGTAGAGGTAGGAGTTGGTTGACTGGATTGGTCGTTTTATGTTGTCGTTTTCTTGGAATCTTAGGTGATTGGACGGGATGGGGTGGGGTGGGATGGGATGGATGAGATGATTGGGGAATTTGGATTATATATGAGTATAATAGGATGAAAGTGTAAAGATCCTCTAATATCTCCCTAAAATTGGCATCAAATCTGCATAAACCATTATCTTTTTCCCACAACCTCTAAATATGTAGAAGATACTTGGATCATCAGCAGTGCTGCACTCCTCTGCTTTTCTGTCTCTGGGATCGACGAATTTAATGAAGACAGAGAAAGTTAAATCCTTGAGGGAGGTGGGAGGGCGGGTAATATGTTGGAGAGGGGAGTGGAGAGGGGTGAAGCTTCGGGGTAGTAGGCTTTGGTTTGGCCACATTTTTGTTCAGTGTAAGTGTATGGTGGGTGGAGATATTCAATTATGATTTTAGGAGAATACTCCGGGTCTAATCTTCCTCCCCCCTCTCTTCAATCACTAAGGTTACCTAGCATAACATTCACCTCGTTGCCTCTATTCTCCATCTAGCTCATCTCGCTTATCATTTGGGGGGGGATTGCACAAAAGGCAACAAACGAAGATCATTGCATAAATAGACCACCTTCTTGTACTGAGAGACGTAGCAAACTAGCAGCACATGTGAGATCCACCACTTTCAAGAAAGTTCGCTGTGAAGCTCAGAGCTGACGAATATTATTCCTACAGTATCACAGTATCATTTCCTCAGACGTTGTCGCTTTGAGGAAGTCAAATATCTCCTGGATTTAGAACCTGGGACTGTCGATGTGATAGGGGCTGACAAGCGGATTTTTTTGTTTTTGTTATTCTTGTTGCTATTCTGGTTGTTGTTGTCGTCTTTTTGGGAATTAGACAAATACGATGGGGGAAGATATGAAGTCATGGCAGGGTGGTAATGATAACTCTAGCCATCACGACGAAATAAAATACCGTGACAGCTCTGAAAGACTATCTTCCTAGCATCCATCACAGTACAAATTCAGCTGCCAAGTTGTGTAAAGCTACCTGTACACAATGAAAGCTTTTTCCGCGGCATTTGTGAGGCTTTGTCATGGATATCTGGAAAGTGGAATTGGTGACTATAAGAGTCATGGCTAATAGTAGGAGGCTATTGTTGAATAATTGGATTCTAATCGTATGTCCTGAAGGGTTTAGAGCCAGAGTAATGAGTTACTGCATTATTGAATTTTGGTCACGTAAGAGGCGCTTTATGTTGATTTGAGCCGAATAATCGAGGAGATTGGTTGAAATTAGAATTAAATTTAGACTATTCATTGCTGTGCTAGTGAAATTAATGGTCTAAGCCTCCGGCCTTTAGATTTGAGGATTCACAAACATTCACCTCTTATATTTCATATCCTGGCGTCGTCTCTAGCTGATTTGGAACAATCAAGATTGTGCATATATAGTTGTAATTCTGGGTAACGAAGCAGAAATAGTTTCAACGGGTTTACTATCGACGAGATGCAAAGAGAGATAAAGTTCTCAATATCTGTAGAGCGTTTACTAAAAGGAAGCAAGGCTGCAATGGATCTAGTGGAGCCGTGAACTTAAGATTTGTGTTCTTTCTTCTAATGTTTTTTGTCATAATTTAGAATTCCCATGGGATGATATTATCGGACGCTATAGTGTACTACACTATTCCGGCGTTTGGAAATAATCTATACGATGCAGCTTTACGACTCTTCTAACACCCGTGCACTTGATATATCTGTTTGCAATCCTTGGGTAGGAAATGGTGTATTAGATGTCAGTGTTAAGGGCTTATAAGAGTTGCAGCAAGCTCATAATGGGATTTCGGGGGGTGGGGCATTATATAAAACCTTGGTGTTTATTCACGCGGTATCAACTCCTCACTTGAAAGATGAAATAATACACCTATTCATTTGAAGCTAGCTCATAAGTATTCATTGTGCTACGACGTCATTGTAATATCGCTATAACCCGTCTAATTTCCTCTTATTACTTGAACTATGGTGGACACCCCGCCGCTACCACTGCATGCTTGGCATCGGCCTCTTTCTTAGCTTTTGTCTATTTAATAAGCAAATCGCGTCTGAACCTTTGGAGATATAGGTCTTGGTACTAGATGAAGATGACGATGCTTATCTTCCATGGTTTGTAGTCGATTTTCGTATACGATTTATAAAATTAAAAGTTAATTGAGGGTTAACGAAGTACATATGAGCTTTGTCCATGGGGCAAGGGGCTATCTGAGGAGGCTTGCTATCACCACCAGATGCCAATATTTGTTGTCAACGGCATTCAATAAACGTGAGCTAATGTTTTGGATTAGCGGAGAGTCTAAAGTGATATATTTGAGTCAGAATCTTCCCCTAGAACAGGTCCTTGCTGTCGATCGATTTTACACTTGGAAGGGTCTGGAGAACCCATATAGATCCTGTTAAGATGAAATAACTCAGATTTTCTTACAAATAAAGGGCTTCTGATGACATTCGTATCTTATAAGCGAAACAATGCCAGGTTGGTATTGTTTAGCAAGCTAGGATACTGCAATACAATGCATTTTATGCTACAGAACGAGTTACGCATCTTCACTTTAGACTTGGTAAACAGTAGTTATCCTCTTCTTTTGGTGAATCTCGGATATAGATATGGAGAATGAGCTTGAAACTCATTCAGTATACGTATTTAGATGTTTCTGTATTCCATTCCTCCGCGTGAACCAAATTGCTACTATATAATAAGTTAATATGTCCGAGAAAGGAAATCAGCAAAGACTGTGTCTTCCACGGCTTAATAACCCAGGATTGTCAAAATAGCAGTGAATGTCTCATTAGCTGATATAATATTTTCTTTCGTTCATGAGTGCAGCTGCTCCCTAGCCAGACTTGCAGCAGAGCAACAACCATGGGTAATCTTGAAGTTGATACACATGCATGATTTGTTGTTGTTGGTATGATCGAAACACTCAATATCACGGAAAAGGGGACTGTTCCTGAACTAAATATTGCCGCTCGAGGGAAAGTGGTATTCTATCCATTCTAGGCACACTATGCCAAGCTCTTTAGGTGACCAATTAATTCAATTCAAAGCCATCTAGCTAAGTCTCTGCTACTTATATGAGGGGCTTGTGACTTCAATGGGAGCAATAGTTAATCTCAACAGCGTCTCAACCTGACCCGCCAGACGTAGCGCTGCGGAAATGAGGCAAATTGGTCATTTGATCCATATGCTTTAATTCCAAAGAATCACAGCCCTAGGCCTTACTATGGGGGGTTTTCATATCATCTAATATATCAATATAATCAAGTTTTTCATGACAATGATAATTAGTTCTTGTACGTAGCTGGTTGGGTTGCCACTAAAGGTATCCCCAACCTAGAATCACCTTCATATGTGAATGTGATAGTGATTCGTAAACCTTGTGTATCGTTGTAGTTCTGACACCTGCCAGTGCGCCCCAAAGTCAAAGTTTTATTGACTATTCTTCTCCATCCCAGGAGAAACTTGTAGTATGCCAAAAAGCCTTGACGCACGCCTTTCAATACTCCGGACTTCTATCTAATATTGAATTATTCTTACTATTGAATAATTTTCATATAACAGACTGAGACGACAACATGGAAATGATGGAAATATTGAATGCATCCAAGTATCTCGAATTCATTCGACCAGCGAGCCGTATTCATCTTATCACGGATATTCACACATTTTGAATGAATCAGATTTATTAGGTTACAATCTAAATCCGTGGACCTCATTTCCACGTAACTAATTATATGCACCATTCTAAGCCCCCTTGGTATCTAATGAATCGTCCCTACACTCTGGTTACTTCCTAAATTGGCTATATTATTAGACGTTGGGAGTATGGAACTAGGGCTACCAACTTCGACACGAGGGTTGTGTTGTCTCCTCGTATGGTGCTCTGTGGAGAATGGATTGCCTTTGGTAACATTTTTTGTTATCCGGTAATTTTGAGCACCCGTAGGACTAGTTTTAGGCCTTTCTTTCACTCTCATCCAATGTACAACTATGATGCAACGCCTTTGATAGTGATAAATATAAAGTACTGGCAACGAAGTTAATAGTGTTTTGTCCCAGAAATGGAAAGACTAAGACGACAAAAAGCATACTTTGCCCAAATGGTGCAGTAATAGAAAATAGGCTACTTCCAACCTTCGAAAGCATCAACTCTGTTTCCTTCGATGATCTATCCGTCTGTGTTACTGTAGGTGTCACTTTAAATATCTATTACAAGCAGTCTCAGAGAAGCGCTGTACATAATCATGTCGACTAGCTTCCTTGGACTATCCGCTCAAGTTAGGCGACCTCTTAGATTTCGAAATTTTCAAGTGGAGAAGAAGATGCATAAAGATAATAAGCTACAATTGGGGAGGCTCGGGTGCTTGGTCTGTATGAGTAGTCGAATGAGTCCGTATAACTTAGTGGGGTGACGCCGTGCGTCTAAACCTGCCATGACTTCTCTGATGTAACTTAAGCTGCCTCTGCTCAATACTTTCTCCAAATCATCGCCTATTTGGTCTCCTTAAATGGTCATAGAAAGGACTTCCGCATAACAGAGTTTCTATTCTGGTAAAGTGATTTGCACCTGAGGGGCTCTTATTCAATCCAGGTGATGAATTTACCCGCCCACGTAAGTTAGACAGCCCTCATACTCCCCCCCNNCAAATGCTCATTTGACCTCTGGGAGAAACTCCCTAGAACGATAAGCCTAGCCAAATTGCAACGAATTCAGTCTTTTTATTCATTCCCCGTTACGTCATACATCTGCCTCGAGCTTCTTACCCCCTTTTAAGCACTCGCCCTTCCATTACTACACCAATGATGAAATCGGAATGAAGAGTATCAGGCGCGTGAGGGTGGAAGGAGCCTAAGGAGGACTGTAGATAAATCCTCCGCACTTGGTGGAGATATTATACTTCGAGACAACCCTCACGACATACATCCGTCCTTTGTAAATGACTATTAACCCTTAGCCAGACATAAATACTACTAGTCATAACGTCTTTCGCTATCAAGAATTGTTATTCACTACCGGTACAGCCTATCAATGCTAAGTTATTCATTTTGTCTAAAACATGTGGCACTGAGAGGTCGGATTAAGTTGTCCTCAATGTATCATCCTATCAGACAATAGGCTAACTTCCTGTCAATCTGCAAAAGAGTGGAAGAGCGGACAGAGTGGTATTGTATTTGCTCTGTCCAGCTAGCACAGTGTACAGGCTTATATAAATAGCAATTTGTTGAAGTTCTACCCTCCAGACCCCTACCGCACCCTCCCCCATACTTCGCAAGAGACAGATTAAGTGGTGTCTAAAGACTCTATTCACTAGTGAGATAGGAATGCTAGTGTCTTGGAAAGGGTGTAGCTAGTTGCAGTTTATGTGACTTGACACCTGACAAATTAGCCATATTGCAAGTAATCATATTTTTCAATTGGACTCATCTAATCAAAACCATTCTCAAGCATTCAATTATAGATCATCGGAGGTACATTCACTGTACGATGCATTGCATCCATTCGTCATCATATCAAAATTAGCGGTGATAAATCAAGACACCATGATATAAGAGTCCTGGCATACTACCTAGATTCAACACAAGCAGTTGAGAGATACTGCACACCTGAACATTCTAGTGAACTTTTAAATGAGCAGGATACTGGAAACATGTTTGTCAAGATTTAGAAAACTATGTTTACGAAGGCATCTTGAGTCTAGGTAGGGAATAATAAATCCGTCTTGACTTTTTACGTTGCTGCCATATACTTTAGTACCGTTGTCTTTGATCAGCGGAAACAGGTCATGTCAACTGTGCTAAATGAGACTGTTGGAATTTTGAAAGAAAATGTACAGATATGATCTTGATGAAATACCTAGTATGAAGCTTTGCAAATCATGAGTCTTGCTCTAGCCTTTTTTTGATTCCTAAACACCCCACATTTGTTATATCCTATTCTATATAGTAGAACATCCAGAAAATCAAGGATAATGCGGTCCTGTGAATCATATAAGTCCCGAACTCTAATCTGACATAACAGTAAATTTACATTATTAGATTTGATTGGCTCAGCCCCTCACGAGGAGAGAGCTAATTTCGGCTACTCTTCCTTTATGGATTTGTCTGTAAATAGATTCACTTTACGTCCAAGTAGGCCCTTTCTGTTCTTCCGCCCCTTCATTATTTAAGAGATCGCTCTCCATGGAGTTGTCAAGCCAAACAGAAATACCTAGACAAACCGATACCACACATATTGCTGTGCAATAGTGTCCCTGGAGCGTTAGTAGTGGGCATACTGGTGGGTATCACTCAAATATTGGGTATTAGTCTCCAATACGTCTTACGAAGTCCGTCATAAACATAACAGTTATCTCCTTCTCTTTGATATGGGATGGTAAAAATAATTTTAAGACAGCAACAAAAAGATATTCTTTCGGATGATAGATGTTGCGACGATATTTCTGGTAAGAAATAGAAATTATTTGCTCCAAGATACTACTAAAACTCTGTCTCCAAGCTATAGCCACTGCTTGGCAGCCTCAGCTAAGATCTTACATCCAACTCGATCTCCTTGCCACGGCACTCTTGCAAGAAGAAATCTCCTAGTGTAGTTCAACACCTCTTATACTTATATGACCTCCAGAAATCCATTGAAAGCTCCGGTACTTTACTACCCAAAAAACAAAAAACAAAAAACGCCACAAGATCATGTATTGTGACACAAATAAGTAAGACTACACCAATACGACCACGAGTGTGGGGAAAAGGAGGGGCAGTGAGGGGCAGTGAGGGGCAAGCTTTGAGACTTTAGCCAGGCACAACACGTAATAGCATGTAGTAAGGGTATGTGAATTGATATCGCACAATCTTGTGTGATTTTGATTTTAAGAAATGAGCTCAAAAGTGATGTTTTGTTCACGACAGATTTGAAACTTTTCATCCATGCCAATCCACAACGATAGAATTTTTGGAATCACCGTGGCATATTAATTATTGATGACCATGGCGAAGAAGATTATCGCAGCTGCGGCTCACGCCGCTCCTGTTTTCATGAATAAGAATGGTAGTATTGAGAAGGCCTTGCGAATTATTAAAGAAGCAAAAGAAGAAGGGATCGATTATCTTGTCTTTCCTGAGACATTCGTGCCTGGGTATCCGGTATATGTCCCTTCAGCCCTATAATATTGTGCAATTGCCATTACCGATTTAAATTTAATCTCACAAACTAATAAGATAATTTCAAAAACAGTACTTTATCCACACCTATCCACCCCTGAAATATGCCCAGGCACTAGCTCAATACGCAGACGAAGGTGTTGTGGTCGGACGAACTGGTGGTGATCTTCTTCCCCTCATGCGTCTTTGCGGTGAACTCGAAATCGCCATATCTATCGGCATATCCGAGCGTGTTGAAGGAGGCCGCACATTATTCAACTCCCAAGCTTTCATTGACACCAATGGTGTGCTGCTCGGCGTTCATCGCAAAATCCAACCCACCTATGCCGAACGCACTGTCTGGGCACAAGGAAGCGGGCATACATTACGTGTATGGCCTAGTAATGTTGGTAGACTAGGAGGGTTGGCATGTTGGGAAAATACAATGAACAATGCACGACAGGCTATGATTGAAGAACGGGAGGAGATTCATGCGGCGGCATGGCCTGCTCTTAGCACAATCTCTGGATTTGAATCTGTGGCTGATGTGCAGATAGAAGCATTGATGAAGAATCATGCGTTCACGGCTCAGGTATGGGTTATTTGTGCGAGTGATTATGTGGATGATAGTACATTGGAGTGGATGGAGAAGAATCTGGGACCGCAGGATCTGGTTAAAAAAGGGGGAGGGTGGAGTGGGGTCATTCATCCTTTTTGTGCTATGCTTGCGGGTCCTCATACGGGAGCTGAGGAGAAACTCTTGAAGGCAGAGATCAACCTCGAGGAATTGAGGGGTGTTAAGGTTTGGATTGATGCTAGTGGCCATTATAAACGACCTGGATTGTTTAAGTTGGAGGTTGATAGAAATCCCGAGTGGCCAGATGATGAGATTATAGCTGCTGGAGCCCTTGCACCTAGTTCTCTAGAAACAAAAGGAAAGACGACGGATTAGGGCAAGAAAATTTGTTGATAGGAGAGATAATTATAATCATTTGACTATCCATGGATCACTATGTAACTTTTATTGATTGATGCCATTGAAGTATACTTTTGTGATAAAGGATGACGTAATGTGGGGTTTCTTATATATTGTAGAGAAAAGATTTTGAGGATATATTCTTAAGGTTAAATTCCTCAGATGATCTGAAGATATAAGTTTTGAAGCAAGAAATATATTAAGAAACATGTCTCCAGTTTCCACGAGGTTTGAATCTTACAGTCTTTCAAGTTTCTAGAAGCTTTACACCCTAAAATCAACATCCCGCATTCCAAACACTGAAACCCCCGCTAACCTAGCTAACGTCATAGGTTAAGCATTCACGTGGCATTCCATTAATAAGACTTACAGAGATGTAAGAAGCTCTTTCTCTTTCATCGACAAACAACAACTACTCTACCACCCCCTTTACAAACTGCCCAATTGCCCAAATTCCATCAGAGCATTACTATAAATCACAATGAGGAGCTTCTTACACGGTATCAAGGAAAAGCTCAATAAAGCTGAGGAGTATGACCCTCAGCATCCGTATTATCAGCAACAGGACCAGGGGTGGCATCAATCATCCATTTCCGGTCATTCACTATTGCAACTGAAAATGGAATCCTCATTATTAGCTGAAAGAACATTCCAGTACTTCTACTCCAGTAAAAACAACCAATTCCAAGCCAAATCAAAATCCGAAAGCACCCTCGGGGCGGAGAATGATTTCGGATATGTAGTATGGCCTGTTTCAATCATGCTACATGCCATGGCAGATTGTCTTCCTCATTTGCGAATTCATCAGACTATCTGTGCCCACCAACAATATTGGAATCCTGAACGGCATGCATTCTGTGCCTGGAAGATGTTTCCAGGAAACAACGATATTTATTATGATGACAATGCTCATGCGGTGCAAGCTTTGATATCTTCCGCCGAAGCAACAGGGCAGGGTCTATACCTGAGCCAAGCGAAGGATATTTTGACTAATTTCATAATTCCATCTGGACGAAAGGATGGAGGTATTCCATGGCATATCTCGAACCATAACGCTCGAGCCGCGTGTTCCACTGGTCCAGCTGCTATATCAGCCTTGAGACTTTCAGCACTCCGACCTGATGGCAATCTTGTGGGATTCGCCGAACGGGCATTATGCTGGCTTAGACAAAACTTGCAAGATCCTGAAGATAAACTTATATGGGACCAATTAGCATATAAAGAAGATGGATCCATAGAGATTAATCGGATGAAATGGACCTATAATAGTGGATTTGCTATTCACGGTTTTACGCTTCTCTACGAGGCTACCCATAAAGATGAATATTTGAGGACGGCAATAGAAATTGCAGAAGCAACAATGAATCGAGAAGCACCACTATACGATCACTGCATCCCCAATGCATCTGAAAGAATGCTCTCGGATGGATCATTCTTCCTACATCATCTAGTAGATGGCTATTTTGCCCTCGCCAAACATACCCACAGAGAACAACTCCAAGCTGAAATTCGTCGTATTGCGAATTGGGGAAAAGAATTTATGTTGGATCCTGAAGATGGATTGTACTATCGTGGTAGCCGTCCTTATACAATTTCCGAGGATCATGCGAAGAAATTCAACGATAAATTCACCTTAAGTAAGGGGCTGGAGAAAAATGAACAGGAAAGAGATGAACAAGGAAATTTGTGCAAGACTATGCTTGGTTGTGCGAGTTGGGCGAGGATACTTCGTGCTGCCGAGAGAATCGAAGGTGTTGTGGATGAAGTCGAATTCCCAAAGTCTGAAGTCTAAAGGTATAGGCTAAGGGTATAGGCTAAGTTACTGGAAATTTCTGAAGTAGATCTGTCAGTCGTTATAACCAATTTGTACAATTTGTACAATTCAAACAATCATACTATACAATATATCAAACAAATCGATAGTCGGGATAATCATGATTTTTTGGAAGTTTGTATTAGGTTGATGAACCTGTAAGCCTACTGTTGATCGTCAATGCCTAACAAACAACTTTTCCAAATTCAAATGTCAAATCCCTTCTGAAATATCTAAGGTAATTTCAAACCTGGAATAGGAATAACAAGACCTCGTTGTGTAATCTCACCACAGCCGATCATACGTACTTGGCAAGATTTAATGGGACGATCGTGAATAATAATATTTCTTCCTAAGCTAAGAAGTAATGATTGATCTGGTACGAGAAAAAGAATGCTTCCCAATATCATTTTGTGCCATCTTGAATATAATTTCCTAAACCATATCATCATCGATGTATCGTGAATCCCAGAAATACCAGCATCGCTCATTCCATAAAACTAAATAATATTGCCCCCTCGTTGCTATGGGAGTGAGTATATCCTGAGTCCTACTACACCGTCGATCTCTCAGGCCAACTATCCAAAACCACTTCCTCCCCAGTCAATGTAAAACTCCACTCATCCTTTCCATCAACATCAACCACCACCTTATAATCCCCCGGATACAACACTAAATCCCCATCCTCATTCCCTCTAGCCAAACTCGCCAAATTCATCTTCAATTCCGCATTTGCAGTCGCACCCCCGGTGATATCGTGGACTCTGGTGTAAGCAACGAGAGATTTCTTGGGATACGGTGCTGGTCCAAAAGTACCGGTTAGGAAGAGGAGAAGTACATAGTCTGATGTTGTGGTGCCTGTGTTGGAGACAGTTATGGGGATGGTGATGAAGGGTGTTAGGTCTTTGTATGTCGATGCGTTTGAAAGGAGATTGGAAATCTCGAATGTGTTAGATGAAGGTGGTGTAATGGTGGCGTTAAAACTCGTATAATGCAGTCCAGACCCAAACTCGAAAACAGGTGTCCCATTATACCATTTATATGTCCTCCCGGGATTGTTTTCTCCAGGCTGAAGATTCATATCGTTCATTGAAACTTGATTCACGTAACTGCTAGGGTATTGAGTAATTGGTAGGCGGCCTGCTGGTGCAGCTTTCCCAGTTAATATGTTGAAGATAGCCTTTCCACCGTCTTGACCAGGATAACCGGCCCATATTAGGGCGTTGACTCCGGGGTTTGAAAGGAGAGAAGAGGAATCTATCATGCAGCCCATTTGGGAGACGATGAGGGGCGTCGAGAGATTGGAGAGTTGGTTTATTAAAGATAGTTGAGTTGAGGGCCAGGCGATGGTTGATCTGTCCTAATTGGGAGACGGTCAGTCAAACCCATCCTCTTCGTAAATTTGGGATTGGAACTTACTTTTGCCTCATCCTCAATGGAGAGGTCAATCCCACCAAGGTATATGACAAGATCGGCTTTTTGTGCAGCAGCTATCGCGGCCGCAAACTGTGTCGTGTTTGTAGAATTGATATCTGCACCTTTTACATATGTAACATTGAATCCTGCATTCTGTGCTGCGAATAACGGAGAGTGTAAGTATGGAGCATATCCAGCATAATTTCCCTGCATCTGAGTGGTTGCACTAGCCCATGGACCAATTAATGCCACCTTTGTGGTATTGGAGGAGAGGGGAAGTAATCCATCATTCTTGAGTAGAACAATCCCATCTTCAGCCGCCTGGAGTGCAAGTTGTTGGGCAGCCGGCGTGTTAACATCAGACCAGCCAAACTGTCGGTATGGCTGAATTGACGCAGGGTCAAAATATCCGAGCCGGACTAGTGATGCATAGCGTCGGATAAGAGAACGATCCAAAGTAGATATGTTGTAGAGACTTTGATTGTATGCTGATCCTAGATACGTTGGCCAGAAATTACCACAGTCGAGATCAGTTCCCGCGTTTAAAGCGTCTGCAGCTGCTTGCTCGGGAGTTGATGTGTAGTTGTGGGAGTCCCAGATATTTCGAACGGCATCACAATCGCCTAATATTCTTAGTGTTTGTAAATGTGTATCCAACAAGAGATTTCTGCTTACTAGTGATCCATTGATCCTCCTTTTCCCACCCCCAATGTTCCCGCAAAAGACTTTGCAATAACCACTCATCAGCACAAGTGGGAATACCATTCACCGCATTATAACTACACATGATGCTCTGTACATTCGAGTCCCTAGCGCATTGCTGAAATGGTGGAAGATAATAATCCCTCAGATCCTGAGGACTTATGATAGCATCAAATGCATATCGTTCCACACCACCACCATTCTCAAGATCATATCCAGCATAATGCTTGCATGTCGCTACCCCTTTCTTGTAGGGTAGATCATCGAGCCCACCTTGAAGTCCGGTTACTATTGCATTAACGTAACTGGAGACGTGGAAAGGGTCTTCGCCAGGTGTTTCTTGGCCGCGACCCCAGCGTGGATCCTTGTAGGGGTTGATGTTAGGTGTCCAGTAGTTAAGACCATACCGATTAGCATTGCTGAAGGCACGTGCCTCTGTAGAGATTTGAGAAGCTACATTGTGGATTAATTCATCGTCGAAAGAAGCTCCCATTAAGATTGGCTGGGGGAAGGATGTCGAGTAAGAGAAATCTTGTCCAGCAGCTGCCCATATAGTCATATAAGCGAGGCCATGAAGGGCTTCGTTCCACCTACAAATTCTCCTCAGCAACGCTAAATCTTCTTAGTTGGAGAACTTACCATTGGTATGCGGGAAGACCGATCCTTGAGACACCGGGGCTTGTGTTCCCAGTGTTATTAATTTTCTCGGCCAGTGTAAACAGTGATACTAACTACGGAACATCAACAAAAGGAGCTGAGTAATAATACATCAATGACTTTGACTTACAGCTGTGGCTCTCGAATATGGATCGGCAGTCGTATCACAGATTGTATTGTTTGCCAACTTATCGTTACTAGTCAGCCAAAACACGATTGTCATTGTATTCTAATGGCATGGTGGTACTAACAGGTCCATTCACACAATCGGGAAACTTTGCTGCAATAGCTCCAGTCATACTGATGACAATCAATAAGTTCGAGATCCTCATCGTGAACGTATCAATATCGTTTGATGAGAATAGAAGCTAGCGAAACAAGGTTTGAAAATGGATCATTTGTTCCATTCTCATATGAGAACATCGAATAAGATATACTCATAAATGGGGCTATTTCTCATGGCTAATTTTCGAGAATCTATAGATCGACAGCGGGGGGCGGGGAAGAGATATCTCAGGCTGAATGAGGCCTGTAGCCGTCTTGCACATCTCCAGGAACCATCTTACCCTTCCCGTTGTCGTGCTGACTTCGAATGGAATGTTTTGAATTCTAGGTGCGGGGAAAATCTGCAATGTGACGTTCAATTCTGCATCTTGAGTCGGAAAAGGGAGGTAAGATCTCGTACGCGCGGATTTAAGGATCAGCGATCGCCAGTGAGTTTGTTTTGCCGGCGGCCGCCGGATTTTTTTCATTCAGGTTGTTGCATATACACTGATAGCTGGAGGCCATTGTCAACCCAAAAATCCTAGGGTCGAAATGTTGAAATACAACGAAAGAGTGCAGAACACATAGACCAAGTCAATCCGCCTCTCCATACGCATAATTTGCCTAGTTCCGCTTCTCCCTACCAGTGTTTCCAATAGTCTAGACTGCAGTCTGATGTCAGTTTAATGCTCTGAACTATTCAATCCATTTGGAATACTTATCTTGTTTAAAATATCCCATCAATTTGGAGTATTCAAATAATTTCAATGTTAAAAATAGTTTCAATATTCAAAAGCTTTATATTATCTGACTCCAGGCCGGATAATTGGACGACACATTGCTCCCAGCTTTAAGATCATGTTAAAGACTTGGGTCCCAAAGGAGATAAACGTGACTTTTCCAGACATTAGCATAGATTGGAGAATTGGAATTCCGATCTTAGACAGCAAGCTAGACGGCGTAAATATTATGGAAATCTCAGGTACTAGCGTTTAGAGGAACTTTCCTAGGACCCAGTCAAAACGCAGTTCCCATAAAATATTGATCATTACCAGCTAACTTTAAGCACGCCATGAATGAGAATCCCTATGCACTCCTCAGATGACCCCTACGACAAATATTTAATTCAGAATACCTTGTCCCAAACTCTTTTGGCGAGACTCTTCTCTTCTTTCATGAGTTCTGATATCTCCTTCCATCGACGTATCGAGTCTAGCTCCGGTTCAAAGTTTATGCTATCCAATGGAATCACCTTAGATTTAAGAAACATCTTAAAGAACGCGTATAGTACTGCGAGCATATTAATTAGGGTTCATATTTAGGAAAAGGTTTGGGAAGCGCACCGATAAAAATTGCGATGTTGATATAATATGTCAAGAAACCTGAAGCTGTGAAGTTCCCCGGGAAAAAGACGGCATATCCTATGTTGGTTTGTTAGTGGAAAACTTTCACTGTTATATAAAGCGTACCGGAGAAAAGAATGATTAGAAAAACGATGAATCCGGTGATCCATGCTACATAAGGCTGAAAAGGGCTCTTGTAAGGTAACACTAAGATGATATTAGCAATTGAAGGATGAGGGGCGTTTGGAAGTCTCATACTATCACGAGGAATGCCCTGTTTTTTCAGAGCATAGAAAAATCTGAGATAGGTAACTTCTATGACAACCCATCCAATTAATCCCGCCACTGTAGTGATGTTCACAAACCACCCAAATACAACCGATGCCTGGTTGCTAACTACCATGTACACAAGGGGCGAAGGAAGTACACTTAGCCCTACAGCATACCACGGCGTACCAAATCGATTGCACTTCATGAAGATTTTTGGAGCATGGCCATCGGCACTCAAGCCATAAAGTGTGCGGGATGCCAGGTAGATACAAGCAGATCCACTACTAATAGCAGATGTACAAACGACAGCGTTGATGATGGAAGGAAGAACCTTGATTCCAGCAGCTTGGAAAGCAATGACGAAAGGAGACGAGGCAGCCGTTCCAGTGGAGGCAGACAAAGCTTCATTATCGTATGGACTATGATTGTTAGTAAGTCTGAGTGATGACATGATTGCATGATTGTAACTTACACAATCATCCCCACAATCAGAATACTCAATACGTAAAAGAAAAAGACGCGAAAGAATGTTTTTTTCGTGGCATCTGGAATAATATTTCGGGGATTTGCTGTTTCTGTGCCTGATAGTGCCACTACTTGGATATTACCATAACTAAAAGCAGCGCTAATAAGAGAGGACCAAAATGCGAGAAATCGTCCAGTATTACCATCGACAAGGTATTCATTGAAAGCTCCTGGTGATTTCCAGTAAGTGAACCCAAGTCGTTCTCCCCTTGGACCACCACCCAGATCCACAACTAGTCCCGCAACGATCAAACCGATGATAAGAGCAATCTTCATGGAAGCAAAAATGACTTCGGACTAGGATTGAATGATTAGTCATAGCACGGTAGAGAGGTCGTTCATAGCCATACTTCCCCATACATCCGGACACCACAAAAATTGAGGCACACTATCACTACCAAGAAGACGGTTATCCAAACCGCTGGACTCGTGCTGGAATCCCAGAACTGAACAAGGGTTGCAGCGGCACTCATTTCAGCTGGTACCGAGATCGACATAGTGTAAACTAATTATTGTAAGCAAGATGGCTCGAAAGCTGTGTTGTCAAAACATACAAAAGTTCCACCCCGTTGCAGCCCCCAACGCAGGCTCTACGAATGCCGTGGCATGACGCACGAAGCCGCCAGTGACCGGCATGAAAGCAGTGATTTCACCAGTTGTGTACTATGATGTAGGTGATTAATACACTAGTTTCCTCGATAATATGGAGATCATTGGAACCTACGCTAACCCCCGCTGTCACGAAGCCCATGAAAATATAGGCAAGCCATGCACCGGCTGGGCCAGCTAGGGCAATTGTGGTCCCGGAACTTAAAAAAAGACCCGTTCCCTGATTTTAAGTATCAGTTTTCCATCGATTTATTTTCCGCTCCAAATCACTCACAATCATACCGGCAATCGCTATCATATTGATATGGCGCCCCTTCATATTTCGCTTGAGCTCCTCTCCGGCAGGTACATCATCAGTCGAGCACATCTCGGTATCTACATCAGCCACCGGATGAGAGAAGACTTCATACTTCATAACTGGGGATTTTGGATCCACTGATCGAGCTGTATTCGAAGTCATGAGTGGAAACTATTCCATGAAATATTGTCGAGCAAATCTTGGGATGTCAAAATCGAATATCCCGATGTCAGGAAGGTCTCAATCGACATGATATATGATTCAAGGGGTTGAGAGCCTCCATGGGTATTCTGCTTCGCATATTGAAACAGGTATGGTCCTGTTGGTCAGAATACATTGTCAGTGTGTAGGTATCTTGAAGCTCATGTATCGGGAAAGATACGCAAGATGTTATAGGATCGGTGTTCAAACTGTGATAGGTAAAATATCGGAAATAATTAAGACCCCCATCCTCGTCTTTGTCGGGGGTGTAACAGCGCTAAATTATTCATGGATATCTTAGTGCTTTCGGCTTTAAAAATGATTAGGCATTTCCCCACCAAGATCTATCGATATTGAAGCTTCAAAAATGAATGTCTTCACGATGAATTATGTAAAAGTTCAAGGCGAAACGCGGAGAGTGGATAGGTGGATAGATCGTTGAGCGATCTATAAGGTTAGAATGTTCAAAAGTACACCAGATGTTTCGATTTGCGCAAGAGGGTAATTTTCACTTGCAGTTTAGATGAAGACCCTGAACGATCAATCAATCGATTACCTCCTTCATTGCACCACATTTTGGCAACATGGGGACCGACAACCACGATGCGAAGTCTCCAGCTAAAGCTGCTCATGTCAACATGATGACAGACTGTATAATTGCAAATATGCCAGCGGAGGGTCTGCGGTCGATACTTCGGGGCCTCTTGGGAGAGAACACTGCGAATACAGCAGGTCTCACGAAACTTGCGTCGAGATATCTTGCAAACACCCGGCCTTCATCTATACCGGCATTATTTACGACGTCTAATGGCTCCCCTAAACCAACTATGGATCTTCAGCGAATACAAAGTCGATATAGATGTCTCATGGGCTGTGGATTCGGGTTCGAAAGTGTGGAACTTCTCACAGACGTCGTACAGCAAATACAAAATCTTGAGTGGGATGAAAGTGCCGATGAAGGGGAAGGATTCATGGATGTTCTTGCAATAATTGATGGGGATATCGTGCAATCAACCACAGCAGTACATAAATTACTTCTCACCAGTTCCGGGATGCGACCTATGACCCCCAAGGATTCTCAAACAGTTGCTGCTTTGAAAGGAGCACTGTATACCTGTAGAGGAATCGCCATCAGTCGCGGGCAAGATTTTGCTTTTGATCGTGGGTTATGTTGTCTTGAGAAGTTGGTTGGAGGAGCTGGAAATGGAGGCCAAATTCAGAAAAAGGACTCGCTGACAAACGGATTTCATTCTTCCAAGAGTGCACTAGAAACGTTTCAACTAGGATCAGCCGAAGTACCCAGAATATTTATGGGGCTATGGCAATTTTCTAGTCCTGCATGGGGAACTGCTTCTAGATCGAAGATTGATCGTCATTTCAGAAAGCATGTCGACTCTGGGCTCGTTGCTTATGATATGGCCGATCATTATGGTGATGCTGAAGTCACATTTGTAAGAAAGCCCTTGTCATTGCAAAATAACCTACTAATGAGATCTTCAGGGTCAATTTAGATCTGCGCAGAAAGATTCAGAGAATATTTACTGTGCGACGAAATGGGCGGTCTTCGAACCCATTCAAGTTAGCAAAGAAATCGTTGATGCGAATATATTTGAGCGTCTCGCAGCGATCAATTCTACGAGCGTGGAATTGCTTCAGTTTCACTGGCAAGATGTATGTGCACCCCAGTATTGAAAGCATATGTGTGACGAACGATATAGTACAACGATCATCAGTACGTAGAAGCAGCGCGATTGATAGACGAGCATCCGAATGTCCAAAACTTTGGTCTATGCAATTTTGATTCCGACCGTATGTGCGAAATCATAGAGAGCGGAGTGAAGGCAGTATCAAACCAAGTGCAGTTCTCTTTGATAGACCTGCGACCAACCTTCAGGATGGCTGAAAGTTGTAGAAAGCACAAAGTAAAACTTCTCACGTATGGTTCGTTATGCGGTGGATTCTTAGCAGATAAATGGGTGGGAAAACCTGCTCCTAATCTTTTCGACGAGAATATGACACCAAGTCATCGCAAATACTTCGAAATGATCACTATATGGGGAGGATGGATACTTTTCCAAGAATTGCTTGAAGTACTTGCCTCCATTGGCTCGAAAAATAGCGTCTCGGTCTCCAGTGTTGCTATTAGATGGGTATTAGATCACGATTATGTGGGAGCTGTGATAATCGGTGCAAGGATGGGAATCAGTGAGCATATTGATGAAAACCTTAAAGCTTTTTCGTTTAAGCTCGGAGTGGAGGAGAGAGAAGCTATACAAAGTGTATTGGATAGATCGAGATCAAAAGATGTTTTCGAGGCCATGGGAGATTGTGGAGCGGAATACAGACAGTAGTCCAAGAACAATGAGACTGATTAAAACACTATGATTGAATGGGACAGCCATATACAACAATTAGAATTTAGAGCTCTTATACTGTTCGAAGATTTGAATTTAATTTTAATACATCTTTAGCGTTCTCCACACCCCCTTGCATTTCGCTAAAGATCAAATTTTCCGCAGATAGAGTGATGCTGTGAATACATTGAAAAATCTACCCTAATTCTATAACTACTCAACTTAATCTCAATCGAGCATTTCTAGATGTAGCCACTCAATTTGTCTATCATATAATCTATAAAAAAATAATCATCTTTTGCGCGAACCCTTTAATTTTACTCAAGCTGCGCGTCGTGCTACAAAAGTGGAATGAAGCCAGCCTAGGTTACTGATAAGCTAACTACCCCGGGGCCCACTTGGATTAGTGCATTCTTGAACCCTTACACTTGAATGGATATATATCTGATGGGGCCGACGATAAACTTCTATTTGTAACATTGTAACAGGATGTGCTAATGAGATGTTGCGCGAGAATGATGTTGTCATCGACAGCTATGAATCCAGGTCACTCAGGCTCAAAGCCACCGAGGCAAGTCACATCTGAGCGTAGATATTTGCATGGGATACTGACATTAAGACTGTAGCCAAATAGCCTGCTTGACATGCAGAAGTGTAAAACTGAAGTGTAAGGCTACTTTTCTCAGCGAGAAATGTGAGCGATGCAAACGAAAGTCGCTTGAATGTGTGTTTGAGCAACACCGGAGAGGAAGAAAACCGGGCACAAGGTATTATCCACCGAACAGTAACTCATGAAAACCTGTATCGCCCACTTACTATCTTCAGGATAAAACGAACTAATACTCAGAGAGCGAACGCACCCATTGGAGGCGCGCAAAAGAATGAGCAAGTCAGTTTGCCTTCAAACGCAACAAATCTCTGTGATGAGGAAGAGAGACCAAGATCCCCGCCATGTGGTCAAGTGGATACTTCCCCACTTCAAACCACACAATCCTGGGGCAATGAAGGACTACAACAAGTCGGAATTTTGAGTAAAGAAGCCCAATTTGGGAAGTTTTCCTTGGAAAACATCCTGTCTATACCTGATGTTTTGAGGCCTCTTCCTCCCACGAGACTAGCTACTCACAGCGCAGATGGCTTCGTGGATCCAATCACATGTAACATGCTCAGCTTTCCTGTTGCATTGGGATTATTTGATAAGTAAGCATTATTGCTGTTAGGAAGACATTCACAGAAGCAATATTTGTATACTATTTGATTTCAATTCTAACGGAGAATAGTTTCATGCGTTGTTTAAATCCATACATTTGTCAACTAGATCCGAAACTCCATACATTTGACTATATTCGCCAACGTTCATCATTCCTTCTCACAGCAATTCTATCAGCATCCTCCAAGGCTTTCCATCCCCCACTCCATCCCACACTTAGATCTCATACAGAGAATCTACTTGGAAAGGTATTTGCTCAGGGAAACAAGTCCACAGAAACTGTCCAAGCCATCCTCATCTTCACCTACTGGAAAGAACCAGCCGAGATACGTACTTGGCTACTTGTTGGGTATGCTATCCGCATGTGCATTGAGCTTGGATGGCATGAACTGGAACCAGTATCGCAGAAGCCACGAACTTCAGAGGATGAGATGTCGGTTCGAGAAGCCAGAAACATTGAAAGAACTTGGTTAGTCTTGTTTGTATATGATAGAAGGTTAGTGCTCCACGTCAAATCAGCACAATCTCTTCTAATAATCAGTAGTCTGAGTTTGCAACTCGACAAACCATGGATGATAGATCAGAATAATTTGATCTCGAAAGCAAGCTCATGGTATCAAGAAACATATGCTATACCCGGTGGCGATATGCTACTTTCCGCTTTCGTTTGTCTGCGGCTAATCAGTGCTGAAATGCTCGAGCTTGCATCATCCATGAAGTTGGAAGCTCAAAGTTCTCCATCCGACCTTTTATCTAGACTTCTCAATACTGAAATTAGCACATGGGAACAGGACTGGTTACCCAAATTTGATGATGGTTTGCCAATCCCAATATGCGAGGTATTCTGTATCACTGACTTTTGATAGAAACTGTTGCCCCTTCCCAGAAATTCCTTGTCAACTTTTATTGTTCACATCTTCGTCTGCTACTCAACTCGTACAACTTACAACAATCCCTCAGATCTGCCAAGAAAGGGATTGCAATATCGAAATCGGCATTATGGCAATGTTCTTCAAGTGCAATTGCCATGCTAGATAATATTTCTAAAGTCATTGGGCCTCTCAAGCAGCTCTACTTTGTCCAAGACTCGGTGCACGTCATGACTGCTTATGCTGCTATCTTCCTCATAAAGGTACGTACTTTATCATGAAACTTTCATTGAATATGGCACAATATCCTAGTCACTGACAAGTATAGTTACTCGTATCTCTTCCTAAGAACTTGCGCTCACACCTCGAGACTCAATCGCTACAAGCAATTATTCTCTCGTCTGATACGTTCAGTCAACAATGCTCTACTCAAATGACGGGTTGTGCAATGCAAGCCCGATTTCTCAAGAATCTAGTTGACAGATATCAGAGCCTGAAATCTCAAGCTAGCAATAAAGGTCGAGATCACGGTGTTCACTCTCATCAATCCAATGTCTCTTCATCGCTGTATGATCTCCAAAATCAAATGAACACCGATACCAATACAGGTGGCCAGGTTCCCGGACTTCTTATTCAAACCTCACAGGATAGCGGAGATCTCGCAAATACTAATTCACTGAATGGAAGCACAACAGATTTTATAACAGATGTAATGCACGATAAGGAAATCTGGGAAGGTTTATTGACCGATGTTAGTTTTTGGATGAGCGAGGGGAATAATCTTATCGGATAGTATTCTTCATTGAGTCAGGAAATCTTTACTCTTTTTTTAAATTGAGATTTCTTTCTAAATTCACAATGTCACTATCTCCTATCGGGGTCCAAGAGTGGGGGTTAGTGCCGTGCGGGGAACCTAGACGCTGAAGTTGGACGACTGTTAGGACGCCGACTAAAGTCGGTGTTTTCGATAATTATACTGTGGAGAACATTAGGGGCCTCATTATCTTGTAGGGTCGGTGTGTGACATATCAAGGGTTTCGTCCTGAAAAGGGCTCCTGTATCAACACTTCTACGTCAAAATTCGAGCTCGGATACAATTCCCAGCTTCCGAACTCCCTTGCCATCGTTGCATACACAATTCCTTCTGGCAACAGTTTCCTTCCCATCCATAACCTAGCATAATGGCATCCTCGTCCACAAGCACAGCCGACGATTCATTTCAACTCTACGATATCCGTGTCGAAGTCGTTTGTCCTCCCTCAGCAAAAATTCTCTGCGGCGCCAAGGCAGGCGACCACTTTACTCTCGAAGGCGAGATGTTATATCTACCTCCTAGACAAGGGATCAGTATTTACAGTCTGTGTTAGTCCCATCATTCTTCTACTAATCTCTCAATCTTATCCAAAATTCTACATTAATATTTGCCGTGGGCTCTTGTTAACAACCAACAGCATCCGTCCTCCCCATGCTAGCAGCAAAACAACGCTTCACGCATGTTAATGATTGGATGACTACTGACGGCTTGATTGCATGTCCAGATCCAAATTGTGGGAGTCAATTGAAAATCACGAGAACGGGGTTGAGGACTTTTAAGCATGGGGAGACTACTGTGGTTGGGTTGGAGGGGAATGTCTGAACATTGGGGAGTGATGAAAAGAGGGGACAGGGGAGGCTTTAGTGTGCTCGTTGTCCATTAGTCAAAAGGTATGACTTCTATATTCGGGTGATATCTGGAGTCATAGACTGCAAGAAAGTGACATATTTGTTGTAATGAAAGAAACTGGAATTTAACAAGAACGGATGCACGATTGAAAATAACATCCCCAGTTTTACGTCAAGCTCGTGAAATAGGAGGCAATCCCCCTTCCCTAGACCCTGCCTCCTATGCCCCATCTAAAGTACTCGCCAGATCCATATCCCTTGGCCGCCACGTTGGAGATACCGTACGCTTTTGGAAACTTCAGGCGGAGATTATAGGGGCTGTTGATTTTAGAATGAGGAAGTTTTGCAAGTCCTATCGCGAAGTTATCGGGTTTGATTAGGGTTGAGTAAAATGTGTATATTTAGTTCTATATAAAAAAAGATTGTCACTTCATTTTATAATTATTATTGCTGTAAAATTTATTATATTATATTCATGCGGTGTTATATTCATGCGACGTTATAACCTAGACTGCTTTTATTATTACTACCAAAATAAATTTAAAATAAGTTCAATTATTATTATAAACTGGAAGTTTAAAATGAATTCTACGTGTTTGAAAAAAATGTAAACAAAACTCTTGACTTTTCAAGTAGTAAAAGTCAGATATAAGCACACTGATTGGCCGATCAAAAGTACATACGAAAATAAACTAATCATCTATTCACAAAATTTACGGATTCCATGATGTCATATCGACCGTCAAGCTAATTTCCCAGCCCTAACTTGTAATGAGCATAGGAAGAGACACTAGATGAAAGCCATACGAAAGGTTCAACGCCAGTTTGATTTAACCTGTTTTCTATGAAATTTGTACTTCTATAAATGAAAACTTCGACGGATCTGTACTTCGCAGAAGTATGTGGATCCCCGAGTCTGTACATTCGTACCATATGTCATATGCACATCAATCAATCCGATTTACGGGTATGAAACATGTACAGAGCCTCGCCGTGAACCTGCCATCCTCGCGCGTCTGAAACCCCAAAGATCTTTACTACTCTAATTAACCCGAAGCACAAGCAGTAGGTGGACAATACCCATGATTACAAGCAAAACTACAAAGTCCCAGATAACTATCATCCTCACCTGGCAATGGTTTCCCTGGTGGACTGCTAGCTGGTGGTGCCGGAATAGGCGTATTGGCAAAGCTGGTACATGTGCAGGGACCGGGAGGACAGTAGCCGAAATTGCATGAGAACGAACAGAGACCGACGTAATTTCCAGGACCTGTGCCAGCGACACAATACGTGGTTCCAGATGGGGCGGAAGATGTAGTGGATGTCGCGGATGTCGTGCATTTTGTAGTGGTTGTTGGATAGGGTACTAGAGTGGTTGAGGATGAAATAGGTGAGCCGTCGGGGTTGTATGTACAAGCTGTTGGAGGACAATAACCATGGTTGCATGTGAAGTTGCAGAGACCGGAATAGGTTTTGGAATCTTCGCCTACGAGGGGATACCCGGGAGTGTTTGTTACGGGAGGGTTAGGGTTACCGACGGCGGCGTAGCTTGAGCATGTGCATGGAGCGGGACAGTAGCCGAAATTGCATGAGAATGAACAGAGACCGAGGTAATTTCCTGGTCCAGTGCCTGCAACGCATGTGCCAGATGGTACAGATGATGTAGTGGAAGTTGTGGAAGTCGTACTGTTATTTCCCAGTTAGATATCAGAGGATGGTAGGATATTAGAAGGGAAAAGCTTACGTTGTTGTTGTGGGTTTAGTAGTCGTTGGTGGAGTAGTAGTTGGAGGAGTAGTAGTTGGAGGGGTAGTAGTTGGAGGGGTAGTAGTTGGAGGTACAACGGTTCCTCCTCCCGGTGGAGTCGTCGTCGGCTTTATGGGAGCAGTCGGTAAAGATGGAGTTGCACTACATGTGCTAACATGGAGTCCAGCTGTTAAAGAAGCCAGACCATCATGAAGAAGTGGATCGGAAGGTCCATCTGGCACAGTTCCGACATATGCATTGAAATTATAAATACCGCATATGCAAACATCTGAGACATCATGAAGACTAACAGCCTCGAGCACAATTTGGGTGCCACGTTGAAGGAAAAATTGTTGCTTTCCAACTTGCATGTCGACTTGATATGCGGAAGCTCCGGCAGGCGCATTAAATTGTTGAACATTATTTCCGGACATCACTGTAACAATTCCCGGAGCTGTGAGCATAGCGACAACAAATACCGAGTCTTGCATGTCTTGCCAACCGTTGGGTCGACCTTGAAAATAATTTCCACTGCTATTACTGGCTGATACCATTGTGGTATCTGAACCATCACAATCGAGTGTGCGGAGAGTTGGCCGATACCAATATATGAGTTGATCGGAAGTGATATAGCTATTTGGAGAGGATGCGCCAGCGTGATAAGCCGCGATAAATGGTTTTGCCATATCAAGCCAACCATCGTGAGGCCTTTAGGTGTCAGTCTTGGTTTTGGCTAGAGGGGGAAAAGTAAACTTACATATCATTGACCCATTTTGAGTTTCCATCGTCGAAATGTAAAGAGTTTAAGGGACCAATGTAATGAGACTCGCCATAGTCATTCCAGGTAACAATCTCAATGTATTGGGGGCCAAGGGTCAGTATTTCGTTCCAACGGTTAAACCATAAGAGATCAGACGGAAAGACCCAATTTTTGCTGTACGAGACCTCCTTTAATACTGTCAATATGACGATTCAGCCTTGTCTCCGGGGACAACTTACCGGACCAAAATGGGTGCTAAACCAAGGAGATACGGCTAAAAGTAATGTCAACCACCACTCTTCCTTTTGAATTCAGATACGTACGTGCAATATATGGCTTTCCAGCTAGTGCTTTGATGTATGCAGCGTCACCGGCTTCAACTGTAACATTAGCGCCTGGAGTAGGTGCTTTATTATTTCCATTATTGGGCCATGCCTAGAGAAGAGTTTTAGTTCGAGGCTACATAGGAGAAAACCGCGACTTACCAACCAATTCAAAGCACCATCAATTGTATTGAAGTTTGTTCCCATCTCCGGATGAAAGTTAGGTGCAAAGAAAATTGGGATTCCTGCACCAGCCCTCAAAGCAGCGATATCAAGCTGATCACCGGCAAATGACGATGCAAAGGCTTTGCCATCAACGAATAGTTGAGCTGGTAGAGCAGCGTATTTTGCAATCATTTGTCCAATCTGCGTTGCTTGACTCGATGGGTTCCACCAATTAAAATCGAATGATATAAACACCTTCATCCCATTATTTGCAGCGGATTGATATGCAAATCCAAGTTGTGTGTCCGTGTATGGGTCGACTCCGATGTTCAAGGCGAAGGCGTCAATGCCGAGGGATTTGGCTCGCTGCATATCGGCATCGAAATCTTGGGGACCAACTCGTTCGCCTACAATACCGATCTGGATGAAACATTAGTATAAAAGGTGATGAATTGCCTTGCACTATGAGGACCTTGGAAAGAAACTTTAAGCTCTACTGACCATGAAATGACAGAAGACAAGTCTGCCATTAGACTGCCTCTTCTCGAGGGAAGCTACATCATGAAACGTTGGAGCTGCAATCGTCAAAGTTGCAGAGAATATTAGCAAAATGGCCTTCAAAAAGGCTTTCGTTGAAACCATCATGTTCCCCGAAACTGCAGACTATCCTAAATGAAGTTGTGGGAAGAGGTAGTTTGTGAGTCTTATTGTTAGAAAGGAGTTGGTTTGGGGGAGATGAGCATAAAAAAGGGAAGTGGGAAGGACAGAAGTAGTTCTTTCCTTGATTCCGAGGTGCTTTCCGTATAGTATCAGTAATCTGAAATACCCGAAATTGCTACTTGCCTAGGTAAATTTAGAGGTGACCACGAGAACGGACCTAAACCATTCACTTTGATTTTAGAATGTCACATTGAAGATGATAATTTTGATATTCTTCGCTACCATTGGGTGTAGTGATATCATCATGACCTGTGAGAAACACGCGTAGGAGCGTGAATACCTCATCAAATAACTAATAGCACACGACCTCCTTTACCCCGCAATATGTTAGTGATAGAAGATCATATCGTACTGTGATATCCATTGCCTACTCCATGCCAGGTGATATGTCGAGACAAAGCGGAATGTCCGAGAAGGGAAACCTTTGACCAAAGGAACATCGCAGCTGAAGCTCCGACGCCGATACTTGTGATTTGCTCATTTTATTTTAAGGTATGGTAAATAGGTGTGGAAGATCATGGATATAACAAGATTCAATAATGGGAAAAGATTATGAAAGCAATTTCCAGCTTTGCGGATATTTCCAATGTCACCACATGAGACTCTCTGGTGAGAATACCTTTCATAAATTGATGTTCAATCATTCACTGACTGCCAAGGGGAGCAGATATTCCATGTATTCGGGAAGGGATTTGTGAATCAAAAGTAAAGCTGGGAATGAAGTGTGCCTCGAGCTCCAAGTAATACATCCCGAAGAGTACTTGAGGTTACTTTAAAGTTCACTTGTGAGATAAGCGGTCGGAGAAAAATCACGATGAGGACTAGCCCCACAGGGATAAAACCTCCCATTGGCCATATCATCAAACTTGACGACGTCGTTACTGCAAAGGACTATATAAAGAATGAACGTTACGCGCAGCATATGTATCATGCATCCAAAGATCTGAGACTAGGCAGTCCATTTTTATGGTCATAGATGAACCCCTGTTGAGGTTGCCACTTGGGAACGTCTATTCAAGATTGTGGGATAAGGATGTGAAACAAGCATTTACCCAGGGAAATCATTCACAATATATTATGATGAATTCTGTCATTGTATTTCTCGAATAACTTCGTCGACCAGGTCATCAGATTTGAGCAAGTCTTCGAGATGATGTTTTAACAAGAGAGTGATGTGTATGATGATCACAAGGTCAATTTGACGGGCCGACTTGGGTTAGATTTTGTGTTGGACTTTGGCAACAGTTGAAGAAAGTAAGAGTACAGAACGTATTTTGAGATGTGAAATTGTAGTTCAATCCCGATACTGACATTGTGCCTAGCTTGCGAGGACAAATGGGTGAAATGTTATGAATGAAATGAGGGAATCGAAGGAAACATGTGCAGCGTGTTGAAAAGAAAAATAACTTCGGAACTGGAAAATTGAAGTTCCGAGACAGTATGAGGTCTACACAATCACGTGCTACTGCCATCACGTTTTTATCATAGTAGGGAAATCCACCAGCTTAAACCAAGTATCTTCTTTGCTAGACGAACGAGCGAATCACCTTTTTGTCAACGACATCAAGGTTAGAGTGGTAAGATTAGATCACTGCTTCCCTGTGCCACATCATTGCTTCTCTACTGTACAGGTACAGCCGCATTCGCTAGAGTATTGATATGTACCAAACAAGCCGCTCCCTCTGGTTTTTTTCTTTCACGTCAACATAGGCTTGGCGAATCCTCTTGTAGCACAGTTCCATGATGCGAGTGTTGATCTACCTACAGGCATGAGATTTAGCCTCATCAGGCTCTATCTTCTTCCAAGCAATGTTCCGAATAAGTATCTGAGCTGCTTGTGATTCGGTAAGAAAAAGACCACGGCTAGGTTTTCCGACTTGGCGATGCTGAGCCTAGTAATATCTGCAGGTCAATTTTGAACAACGTCATATCAGAGAAATATCTTTGCCTTGATATTGTAAGACTGGACAATAATTTCAGGCTATAAAGGATCTGAAATTTCCAGAATCACGATGTAGTTCATCAACAATACCGTTATGTATTCATATATACCATTCATAACCGCACTTCTAGTGCAGCTTACATCCGCTCAATCTGATTCTACAGCAAGTAGCGGAAGCGGGCCAGGGCCTTCACAAAATGCCTCATATTTTGAAGAATACAATAAATCCCCGAACGCAACCGGTACCGGATATCTAAGCGGCGCCAATACATCATACTCGGATCCCCTTGCGCTCGAACCCGCGAATTGGAATACACAAGTTAACGTCACTGAGGTACCTTGGAGTGGTAACCAGACGATAACAAACACAGTCATATCGCTAAGTGCACCAGATAATGTTTTTGCCGCCAATTCTTCATGGGAAACTTGTGTGGTTCTTTTCACCAATGTACCAAGGAATGTTACAGTCAAGGGTCAAGATGATACAGGAGATTGTAAGACGATGTTTACGGATGATTGCATAAGCAATTATACTGCTGCAATCCGAACAGCGAGGGTGGAAGCTACAAGCGAGAATTACACTGGACCCTGCGGTGGTATCTCATTTGACGATATTCCAAATCAATGTGCGGGATCGTTTCTCGCTGGATCCGTTGCTCAGAGTATGCTTTCCCGAGTAGTATGTCCAATGTTATCACAGATACCAACTAACAAAATGCAGACATCACCTCAAATCAAACTGATGGCTCAGCCTGGATGTTCGAATCTAGCGATCCCCACGATTCCACCGATTTAACTTTTTACGAAGAAGCAGTTACGAGAATATGGCCAATGATGTTGATTCAAAGTCCGAGCAGCAAATTTTCAAATGGTGCGGGGGTTACGAATGCACAGTTGAGTTGTTTAAGAGCGAGAAACATTACCAGTGGGAGTAAGAAGGTTGACAATGTTCCAGGGGCGGGCAACAGAGTGGTTTTTGGTGGATGGGCATTTTTGGTCGTGATGGGAGTTATGGGATTGTTGTTTTAGGGTGGAAGAGGAAGAATTCGAGAAAGATGTGTTAACACTTGCCTTAAGAGAGAGATGAATATAGCAAATTCGATTCATGGATTTCGGAATCAAGTCGAATTTTTGCAAGCGCAAATTTTACCAAGTTCATTATGTGACTTGACACCAGCCCTAAAATATTCAAAGCCGACTTTCTACGTTCAGAATCCTCATTGAATACCCAAATTATGAACAGTAAAGTCATAATAAGATAGAGAAGAGTGGAATTGACACGTATAATAGTGGATGGAGCTTTTGTCAAGATCTGGTGGTGATTTCTTTTGTAGAGTAGAATCTATGGTTGGAGAGTAGATTTTATGATTGAAGGGTAGAATCGAAATGGTATAAAATTGAAACGACTGTCATTTTCAGGCATGGGCACCTGTACCCCATCAGGGGTTTTTAAGGTCTATAAAGTATTTACTTTACCCTGTTAGATTTCATAAGGTATTTGCCCTAGAAATCAAGCAGGTGCAGATACTACCCTGGGATTTTAATTATAATTAGGTGATCGTCCTACGTCTTTCAGCCTCACTTTCCACGTGATAGTGTCCCGTGTGAATATCCTGTGATAATATCCCGTGATACTATCTAAACCAGTCCTCTCACTTTTTCTAGCTTTACGTACCTAGGTACTAATCATATGTCTATACTTCGAAATCTAACCTCACCCGGCTATATTTTTAGGGTATTAAACTGACAAAAAGTACCCTGGAAGACTCCCGGTATACTCTACTTTGTGCCCAACCCTGGTCATTTTGGTGGCATTAGAGTATCTAATTTGAGTTCTCGTAGCATGAAAGTAATGTGCCCTTCAAACCATAAATGAGAACTCAAAATATCGAGTTACCATCAATCCTCTACAGAAAGTATAAAGTATTCGTACACCACGTACAATCTAGTGGTCGAGGGTCTCCTGAAAAGACACTCGACATTAAGATTGCACCTCGATTGATGAATAGACTTTGATATGAAGGTAATTTGTACAACAGAATACCGACCCCTATTCATGTCTACATCGCCAAACACGGAAGTCGACGCCGTACGCCAAGTACGCATGATTTCAACTACAGTTCCCTAACGCCACCAATTTCGCCCATCTCCACGATGACAATCATGAGATATAATAGTTTGGACGGCGTTCCCCTTGAACTTCATCGTTTTTGATGAATTGCTGTACAGGGAACAGATAGGGAGATTTCTTCTTATCTCAAGAACAGGGTTCTTGCATGTGCTACCTGTCATTGTTTAATTCTGGGTTAGTCATGACATCATTTGACACAATAAATCACAGGTGAGGTAACACACTTCAAATGCGCTGCTAACTCCAAGAAAATTGTACTTAAACTGCATGACAAGCTCATTTTAACAATTTTTCACTTTACAATGCTTACCTAAACCCCAACTCCGAGAAGACCCGAAGAATGAACTTCTCGCCAATCATTTAGCCCTCGCTCTAAATTCTACATAAGGACCATCCTTCATACTCGTAAAACTATCCCTCAACTGATACTCCTCCTTCCTACGTCTCCCAACTTCCATATCTTCACTTCCCTCACCAACGCTATATCCCTCCGCAATTCTCATCTCATACATATACACCACTCTCGCCAAACTAGTCATCAACTCCACATACGCTACTCCCTTTCCAATGCATCCTCTAGGACCAATGCTGAATGGACAGAAAGCGCTCTGCGCGAGTGCTACCGATTCTTTTGTAAATTGAGGCGAGGAATAAGGGATCCAACGTTCGGGAAGGAAGGTGAATGGGGATGGGTAGTAGGTTGGATTGTGGTGGATGGCATAGTGGGGTGTTCCGACTATGTAGCCAGCTGGGATATGGAGTCCGTCGATATCGATTCCGCCTGGAAGGACTTCGCGGGGAAGGATGCCGCCAACGGGTGGTGAGAGGCGCATCGATTCGTCTAATACGGCTCTTAGATATTGGCAGCCATTTAGTGTAGGACTGGAATGAATATCTTCGACATCGGAGAAGGTAGACATAATTTCTTTTGTAAGTATCTCTAATTTAGCGGGGTTATGGATCAAGTAGAAAAATGCTGCCGCAAGAGCTGTAGACGTGGTATCAGATCCGGCAATGATAAGTAAGTTACTCTCGCCCCAAAGCTCCGGAGTCGTAAATCCTTGTCCAGTTTCTGCATCGCGAGCATTGAGAAGATAGTAGAAAAAATCCTTTCGATCAGTGTCTAGTCCAATCTTTGTTCTTTCGGCGGCTTGTGCTCTGCTGTATGCCATATACTTCATTCTTTGAGCGTAAATTTTATGGAAGAGAATTTTACTCAAGCCAATCGTCTTGATGATTGGATACGTGCCAGTCTAAGAAGTTAGTTATGTCCTAGAAAGACTTAAGAGCGGGTGCTTACAATCAAATGTGTGTGAGCAGCATTTCCAATCAAATCAATCACATGATGATTCGATGCGTTCTCCAACATCTCGAATGCTTTGCCAAAACAAAGATCACCCATGACATCAAATGTCAAGTAGTTACACCAGTCAGACATATTCTGAGCGATACTCCATCCGCCAGTTGACTTTTCCGCTGATGCTTTTGGTTGCCCGAGATTAGTACAAAAGGTTCTAACATTAGCTAGAATGTACTTCTCCATAGTCTTGATAGCATTGTCAGAGAATGCATGTGAGAGGACTCTTCTTTTTCTTGCATGACTGGCTTTGTCGATACTGCTGTGAGTATTGAATGTGTCCTTCGTTGGAGGAAATACCGAGTAGAATTGCGACTTCTTGACGTTGGATTTATGGCCATATATCGTTTTCAATGCCGTATTTGAATTGATCGAAAGACTATCGGGGCCATACCTAAAAACAGGGCCTAGTCAATTAGTATCATCGATCTCTCACTGGACAAACATTTTTTTTCTTACCATATTTCTCATGACATCTATAAAACTCCAGATGTCTATCACCTTTCCATGCATGATATACCGAGTACCAATCCGTGATCTTCGCAAGGAATGGACCAGGATATTTTGCAAGAGGGTGAATTGTCAGACGATAAATTGTGAGAATGGTGAGCTACGACGGAGTCAGCAAAATTTACTGCAGCATGCAGGGAATACTAACATATACCACGGAGATGGTTGCTGCAAATATCAGGGCCCAAATGGTTCCACTGAGAATAAAAGACATTGTGAACAGAGGTTCCATAATGACAGAGAGAAATTGTGTTGACAGACAGAAAGGTTGCTCTAAGAGTTTTTGTAATCGTAGCCTTAAGAGTTGATCGTATTTAGCTACGGCACTCCTTCCTTTATAGGTCACGAGGTGCACTAGATTGATTTAGATACATTCAATGCATTGATCTTATACATTCACCAACTTTGGTCCTCGGCTTGTTCGATGCTTCTTTAATGGAAGAAATGGCAAACACCAGGAATACTTATGGAAACTTCCCGATTGAGAAGGTTTTACTTGTGATATCGTGGTCTTTGTCCGACGATAACCGAGAAACATAGCAAGACAAAGAGATGATCTTAACTTAAAGCTTTAAAAGCTACTGTCAGTATCCGTCAGTTTCCAATGCATGAATACGGATTCCCACCGCACTGATGGCGTAGTACAAAGCCGAAGGAAACCTTACAAAGCCATACTGCGGGGATCCTGGGTTATAAGTTGGGTATATTGCAGGTGTGAAGGCTCTGTCCATAGGAACAAAAAGGGGCTATTGAAGTTCATTGTAAGAAATTTCTATAGAAAGGTTCTCACCAAAATATTTTTGGAGGTACAATATCATATTGTCTGATCAGACACAACAATAACAGCTATTATACATGAGGTTGGAACCGTTCAATTGGAATTTGCTAGTTTGGAAGGGGGGAAGGGATAAGTGTGGGGAAATCGGAAGATGATTGATGTCGTCTGCGGGTAACTAGATTAAGTAAGGTTTGGTGGTTTCATGGGTGAGCTTCGAGCTCCGAGCTTCGTACCCTGTCCCCTTATATAATTAAGCGCAACCATATACTATATTATTCCACCATGAATATCATTTATGGTTAGCATTCGACATCTCCAGAGTGCGCTGCTTTGCAGATTACGAAATATAAAACCATTGAAACAAATTCCAAGCCTATTACCCCATTTTCTTACCATATCACTCTGCGATTAACTCGTCACCCCCTTCTCCAGCCAAAACATTACCTCGGCTACGCCCCTTCATTTCGAACGAACTGAGAATTTTCCAGAAATCGACAACCAGTGTTCCAGAATATGCTAACACTCAAAAGTGGAGCTTGATGAGCGTTGTTGTTGTTTGTTACACATTCTCTGACAGCTGTCAAACTTGGAGTGGGGTGTTCTGTTCATTGGTGATTTGGAGCTTTGGAGCTCTCAAGAATTGGCACTTTAAGACTAAATTACGTAGAAGGTCATTGATGAGCTTTTTGTTTCCCGATTACAATGGAGAGCTTCCATAGCATCTTATCGAAACATCCATTTCATGCCGAAATAACGGTGCCTAGTCTATTTCAATATTCCCGAAACCCCAAACACCTCATCAATCATCCATCGTCTATGTTCGTTTATGGTAAACAGTAACCGCCATCACAAATGATATCTGTTCCAGTGCAGTAACTTGACGCATCACTGGCGAGGAAAAGGAATACGCCCTTTAACTCATGAGCCTCTCCTTCTCTGCCCATCGGGATCTTATCCTTCCAAGTAGCTTTTGTCTCAGGGGGGCAAAATTCGGAGATCTCAGTCGCGATATAACCCGGGGAAACGGTATTAGAGCGTGCGAATCCAACCCATTCTACTGCGAGAGATTTACCTGTATGCAATTAGTAAAATGTAAGGAAGTGAAAGGTGAATATACGTACAAAGATGAATAACACCAGCTTTCGCAGCATTGTATGCCGCCTGCAATTGTGGAATATTGACAATGTGTCCACTCATACTCGCGGTTGCTACAAAGCTTCCATAACTGAAACCCTCCAATTTCTTTCCATCAATTGTAGTACCCTCTTTCTTCTGTCTTCTCCAATGTTGACCGGCTGCACGGGCACAATAGAAAGTACCATCCAGATCTGTTGTCACAACCTTCTTGTAATGATCGATTTCTCCGTCGAGGGCAGGACCTTGAATCCATGGAATTCCAGAGTTTGCGATAAAGATATCGAGACGACCGTTGAGATCAGTTACGGCGGTGTTGACAGCCTGCTCGACGGCTTCGAAGGAGGTAACGTTGACCTGGTATGCTTTGCCTATTTGTTTGCGAAAAGATTAGCCCTTATGTTACATCATATCGGGTTATTATAGTGAGCAGAAGTACGAACAAGTAACACCATATTCCTTCTCAATCTTCTCAGCCTCATGAATTGCCTTCTTGTTGCTGTTATACCAAATAGCAACATTAGCACCAGCTTCAGCTAGAGCATGTGCAACGGCAAGTCCGATTCCAGCACCAGCACCAGACACAATAGCAGTTCGTCCTTTGAGGGAAAACATTGGCAAAACCTTGGAAGTATAGGTGGGGGCCTCAGTGAGGTTGTGTTTAAATTTTCCATCATTCATTGCTTCGCCTGCCATTATTACGGTTTGATGTATTGATCTTTTGCAAAAGTGTTAAAGTGGTTGACTGAGACGAGGGGAAGTAAGATGGATGAGATGAGGTTGATTTTGCCAACGGACGAAGGAGGTAGAAAGGAAGAAGCTTTTCTCATGAGTAAGATATGGTGGGGTCGCACGATAACATCTTGTCGTACAAGACTCTGCAATCTAGAGCAAGGAAGACTGTCAGGGCCGTCTGTATAGTGGATCACTACGATGAGGTTGTATGCAGAGTAAGGTGCGTTGACCAATTATCATGTAAATGAAGGGTGGGAGGAGGGGTATTAAATGCCGTGTTTGTCAGTTATGGCTCACTAGGTGAACAGTAGCCGATACATCCCACTATTCTAAAAAGGTATCTTCACGAAAGAATCTTTGTCGGAACTCCTTAATGTGGCTATTCCGACGGCGGGGATGAACCAAAGAGAGGAGGTTGACATATTGTGAATTTGTGATAGTATCTTTGTAGAGACTATTTAATAGAGTAGAGATGGGGATTCTTTGGAGTTGAAAGCTGAATTGATACCCCACATCGCTTATTTTCAGGCCTGTTGGAACTAACGGGTGGGTACGAAGGTAACGGTCATTTTGGTCGAGATTATAGGCTCTTTTCAGGGTATATCACTGAAAGGCCCTATAAATGGTGTGATTTTCAATAGCCCTGTAGATTAATCCTAATTAGGCATAAGCTTTAGGCTTTGATAGTTTATTTAAGTATTATCTATAGGCTATCATTGGTCTACAAGGTATATATGGCTAGCCTGTGTACTGTGCAGGGATCTATATAGGCTTAGCAAGCCTATAGGCCTTTATAGTATAGGTTCTAATAGCCTATCAAAGCGTTAGTTTATAGGGTAGTTGAAAATCACAGCCAAATGTGGACTGGTTATAGGGCCTTCCAGTGTGTATACTCTGAAAGAGCCTATAATCTCGACCAAAATGACCGTTACCTTCGTACGAATGAAATGTTTAGATTCAATTCATCAATCTAGTATGTAATACTACAGTCGCAAGATTCTGTTGTTGGAATAAGGTTATTCTCTAATCTTCCATTGACTAACCATACTTTCTATACTTCCATAGCCCTTTCATCAACAGAGATATTCATCTCCTTCACACAATTTCGCGATATCGCGAACAAACAGTGGATTAGAGGATGCTTCTGAATTCTCGAACACAAATAACTCTATACGACATAGAGCACGTACCCTTACCACAATCACATAATCACATACGACACAGACTACTTAAAAAATGTACTTAGGAACCCCGACGCCAGTCAGCCCTACCCAGCTGTTCGAGTGCCCCTTTCCTCCACGTCGAATAGACACTTCATTCCCGATTCTATATACCGCCTGGAAAAAAATTCCACTATCCTGGACCGTATACATTCATTATCCTGGACCGAATACATTCATAATCCAAGCTTTGAATCTACTTCGTAGCCCGCAATCATGTCGTGATCTGCATCTTCTCCCCGATCTCCCTTCTCTCCCTGATGTACATCCTTTATTTTCACAATATCTCTCCCCTTCCCCGTCCTGTTTCTTTCACTCAATGCACCATCTATCATAGCTTCTATCCAGTTTTCATCAATATAAAAGAATCGCAAGGACTCAGGTGGGAGGTAACTTCGATCGGTGAAATTGGGGAAGGGTGTGGGTGGAATATTTGTAAATCCACTGAATCCCAAAAGGAAATGGAAAACTACGGCCCAGTCCTCGGATTTTGGCAGGTTCGTCCCGTCGTAAATATTTCCGTCCTGACTTCAGGTCAGATTCAAGGTCGTATTGATGGCCGCCTTTTCATACTCAGCATGCAAACGTTTTGCGGATAACTTCGTTCGGTTATTTATTGTCGCAATCGTAGGATTGGCGTCTTCCAAGATATCTGTTCTGAGACGGCTGAGTGGTGAATAGAAATTTTGGTCCTTTGCAGCCTGAATTGCACCAAATTCCCAAGTTACGCTATATGTAATGTCTATTGGTCCAAGACAAGGGCCGCGGGTTGCAGAATCATCGTAACGGTTATTCAAGAATTTTGAAATCCTCAGAAGATGATAAATTTCCGAGTAGGCGATGAAACAACGGATGACGACTCTTCCTGGAGACGCATAGCCCTCTAAAAAGTGCCTCGACCACCCGACCCGTGGCGGTGTGTCCGCATGTCAAAACAAAGCCAAAGGACCATCCTTTAGCTTTTGACCAATGAAACATCCAGTCTTATCGTTAGGGTCGTTGAAGTACTCATTGTACATTGTAGATGGTGGTCTGAGTGGAGCAAACGTGAGGTGATTGATAATATCTGCGAGCGGGCGAGAGAAATCATCCAAGCGATTTTCGACATCTTCCTTCGAATTTAACTCTTGGCTTCCATGTTCTATATTGTCAACGATGTGAGCATCATCTGTCCCAACATCTCACCCAAGCTAGCCTCCATCGCATGCCGAGCCATTTCTGAAACGAAGGTATCTATTGATGAAAGTAAAAGCTGTTCGGTAGTGCTAATGTGCCAGTAAAGTATTAAAAGTCGTAGACATATAAGGTGACAAGTTCTGTCATAATTTAGCAATATCTGAAGATGCAAGTGGTAAAGTTCGGCAGAAATAGGAGAGGCTGGTGCACTTGAAGCTGGGTTATCAAATGGCATGTGGCAGCTAGCCTCTTCACTCTTTTCCCAAACTTGCTAGTTGACATTGTGAATTGCTTGTCGGTTGAAAATCCTCCGTTGATTAATGGGGCTTTTTGACGAGACTTGAATAATGTATTAAGTTTCAAGATTTGGCTTTGACTGTCGTTCATGATTAAGAAGAGACAATAGGCAGGAGCAGGACGACAATTTGCAAAAAGCAGGCCCAATCTCCAGTCATCGTCGACCGGTGACTGCAAGAACCATAAAAGAGCTGATGGGTAGCATCGAATATCATAACTTTATTCCATACTAGAGCTAAATCGTAAATGAACATATATACTGCTTTATTTAGCAATCATCTGTTCTGGTGACATACCATCATCTCCTAACACTTTAGCCTTCTGTAAAGTAGCCACAGTCTTTTGGATAACTGCCACATCTACTTTATTCGTGCTACTAGCGAATCTGACGGTCTTCAACCACTCTTTTGCATCTTCTTCACTATAGTCCAACGAAGTACTGATATATTTGACAGCCTCGGCCTGGTTGTTCTCGAAATACCTAACCCCTTTGTCAATTTTCTCAAACATATCATCCAATCTCTTATCTTCAGAGTTCTGTAAAACATTTGTGCTGGCAACAATCTTCCAACTACTCCATGGCGTATATATCTCCCCAATCCTCTTAATCTCTCCATTATCGTAATATCGTTTTGAAGTAAAGTGCTCCCACATGAAGAAATCCACTATGCTATCATTTACTCCATCGCGCAATTTCTCGAATGTGTGAAGAGGAATGACTTCGAATGGACCCTCAGATGATTCGCTTTCATTGAGCCAACCTTGGTCATCTGCGAGCACAAATCCCATCACATAGCTTCCACTTCCTATTCTTGAGACGCCGATTTTACCGTTCTTGAGATGTGCGATGCTATTGAGAGGTCTGTTTGCGCCGGTGGAGATTGCCCAGCCTATTTTCGTTCAATCGATGTGCCATTAGAACACTTTTAACCAATGTTTTTAAACGAGGGGGTTGACATACACAATGGCGTTTCGACATAGGTCCCAACTATTTTATAACCCCCATCCCCTTCGACATCAGATTTGCCCAATCCAGCTACCCAGCCCTCAGTAAGGCCGATACCTACATCGATTTCACCCGAACGTATCGACGTAATCATATGCCCAGTACCAGATGGGAATGGGATCAATTCTGCATCGAGACCGAAATGCTTTTGCGCGAAGTGAAGAGGGGTAGAGAAATGCTCAGGAACATATCCGATTTTGAGGGGGTTTCTTATAGCAGCCATGCTTTAAAATTGAAACTGTTCAGACGATGGGAGATGTGTATCAAAGGGCTCTTGAAGCTTCAATTGCGATGTGAATATAGGGAATTTCTTGAGGTATCAAGGGAAGTGACTGAACTTTCAGAGGTTCAAAAGGGTACCTACTAGGTATTCAACAGCATGGATGGCGGGGTAAGTTTTAATGGTGGTGGTGGTGGTCAAACACTAAAAAGTTACAGGGCTCATTTTAGCGTGTTTTCTTTTTGCCGACAACATTACATAGTTCTATCCATCCTCCATCAACGTAACCCCCCAACGTCATCCTCATCTCACCTCTCACGCTTGATACAAACAACATAAAATATGGCATCAGCTACTGCCCAACGTCGTCTTCTCCAAGAATACCGCGCCCTTACCAATAACCCACCAGAAGGCATTACCGCTGGTCCGGTGTCTGAAGATGATTTGCTACATTGGGAAGCTTTAATTCAAGGTCCAGAGGGTACACCATTTGAAGGAGGAGTCTTTGCTGCCGAGTTGAAGTTTCCAAAAGATTACCCACTTGCGCCACCTAGCATGAGGTTCTTGGGTGAAGTTTGGCATCCAAATGGTATCTTCTCCCCATCTTCCTTTGTGCGGTGAAGCACATCCTTTTGAGCTTAGAATGCATAATGCTAAAATGATTTATGATCCAGTCTACCCAAGCGGCCTCGTCTGTATATCTATTCTCCACCCACCCGGAGATGATCCAAATCACTACGAACACGCATCCGAGCGCTGGTCCCCCATCCAAAGTGTTGAGAAGATCTTGATAAGTGTGATGAGTATGCTCGCAGAACCAAATGATGAAAGTCCGGCAAATGTGGAAGCTGCAAAGCAATGGAGAGAACATAGGTCAGAATATGAGCAGAAGGTCCGTGATGGATGTAGAAGGATGCTTGGATTGTGACGGAAAGACATCATGACTATGAGCGCGGCCTCCAATTCCAGATTCAACGAAATACGCATGAAATGTTTGAGTTACGGCAGGTGTTTGTGGGCCACTTCAACTATAAGGTGTTTGGTGCTAAGGAGTAGATTGCTAATACGGGGTAAACAAGATAGACATAGGAATATACGTCAATAAAACATTATTGTGGATCTCAGAAACAGTTTGAATTGAAAGGGCGAGTGTTAATTATCGTTTTTAATGTCGAGAATACCTTGGACTCGGCCATTCGAATTCCATCAAATAAGAGAAAGCAAAACCCTTATAGTGGGGGTATTTCTATATGCACTTTGATGAGGGTTGCGTATGGAAACCAGAATCAGACATGCCTAAAAGGTGCAGAATTGAATTCAGCCTATTATCAAATCTTGCATCGGTCGTCAGCAACCAATTCCTTTGTCATTCTTTCATCCGTCATACAAGGTCTTGAGCAAATTAAGATCAAAGATCACAATGAGCTTTGGCTTTAGTATAGGTGACTTCCTCGCGGTGATTGAGCTTGCGAAAAACATCCGAAAAGAATTTCACCAAGCGCCAAGTCAGTTCGACCATCTTTCTGGCGAGTAGGTCGTGCTCATTGAAGTCCAAAAGTCAATAACTTATCAGACTATGCAGGGTTAGAAGCCTCTTCCACGTGCTTCAAGTTATCGAGCTATCGGTGACGGACCTAGGTGTAGGACAGAAGCAAGAACTAAAGCAAATCGTGGATGGTTGCCGTAGTGTTCTTGGAGAGCTACAGCAAACGCTAAACAAATATGGTGTCTTAAACTCGGATCTGAAGGCGTTGAAAACAAGCTGAAAAACTTGAGAAGAGATTTTAATGGGATCCAGAGGATATCAAGGAACTCCGAGGTCGTGTCGCGTCGAATGTTACTCTTTTGAATACGTTTCAAGGGAAGAATACAAAGTAATTATCTCCACCACGTTGCACTGGGTATCCAATAGTCCGGGCTAGCAGTATATTTTTGTAGTTTCAATGTTCAAAGGTTATAAAGTTGATAGAAATCTGTCGAGAGATTCAAACACCTTGCATTGTTGGACTGCAGTCGGGACTATTGAATACACTGGCCCGGCCGATGTATAAGTTTTCAACTAATATGATCTAGTAGAACATCACAAGATATCAAAAACAACGCAGATCAATTCTATCAGCGAAAAGATATTAAAGAACTCATTAACGAATCATCAGCAATTCTGAATTGGCTTACCCCCATTGATTATCTCACCCAACAGCATGAATTCATCAAACAACGACAACCAGGAACAGGAATATGGCTCCTAGACTCGACAGAATTCAATACATGGGTGGAGTCCGACAAGCAGACATTGTTTTGTCCAGGTATTCCTGGGGCGGGCAAGACAATCCTTACGTCAATTGTAGTACAAGAGCTTACCAATCGCTTTGAAAATGACAAAAGTATTGGGATCGCATATCTGTATTGCAATTTTCGACGGCAATACGAGCAGAACACAGATGATCTACTATCAAGTCTCCTCAAGCAATAAGCCGAATGTCAACCTTCTTTGCCAGACGCTGTGAACGATCTTTATCGACAACTAGGCCAGCGAGGACAACCATCATCAGATGATATTTTCACAACTCTTCAGTGTGTAGCTGCCATATATTCTAAAGTCTTCATTATCGTTGACGCTCTTGATGAATGTCAAGTGACCGATGGTTGCCGAACGAGATTTCTATCAAAGATCTTCGATCCTCAAGCAGATTGCCAACTTAACCTTTTTGCAACTTCAAGAAATATTCCGGAAATCATCAAAGAATTCAGTGATTCATTCCAGTTGGAAATTTGAGCAAGCAATGAAGATGTGCAGAGATACCTAGATGGTCATATGTCGCAGCTGCCTGGATATGTTCTTAGGAGTATGGAGCTTCAAGATGCGATCAAGAGTAATATTATTAGAAGCAGTTGACGGAATGTATGTAAATCCTCCAATTCAGGTGCTCTGACAATTCCGGACTAGCATAATCAATATAAGGTTTTCGTAATGATTTGAATCTTTTGAGATGAAATCAAGCATCAAATCCTTCTTATTGTTCTAATGCAGTCCAGACTATTGGAAAATTGGAAATAGTGCTTGAGTCAAAGTGGATAATAATTACATACATTTGTAGTTTTCTACTTGCATAACTTCATCTTCATTCGTTGAAAGGGAAGAAATCACCAAAAGCAATCAGACAAGCATTGAAAGTGCTCCCGACTGGATCCAAAGCATACGACTTTGCATATAAAGACGCTATGGGGAGAATCGAAAGCCAGCTTATAGATGAAAGAGAGCTTGCAAAGCAGGTGCTTTCGTGGATTACATGTGCGCAAAGGCCTCTTACAACAACAGAATTACAAGAAGCTATTGCAGTGGAGATCGAAGAGCCAGGGCTCGACAAAGAAGACTTCTCGGATATAAACGCAATGGTTTTTGTATGTGCCGGTTCGGTTACTGTTGATGATAAAAGTGATATCATCCGCTTAGTTCATTATACCGCACAGGAATACTTCGAACGGACACAGAGCGATTGGGTCCCGGATGCAGAGACTTGCATTACAATAGTCTGCGTTACCTATCTCTCATTTGACTTCTTTGAAGACTGATTTTGCCAAACAGTTGAAGAGTTTGAGCGGTGATTACTATTGAATCAGTTCTTCAGGTATGCTGCAAAAAATTGGGGACACCATGCTCGTGAGTCTTCGACCTCCGATGAGACATTCAAGCAGGCTATAATGAGGTTCCTTGGATGCAAGGCCAAGGTCAATGCATCATGCCAAGGTTTAATGGCTACGTTACCATCAGAATCAGGTCACCAGAAAGTTTCCCGAACGATAATCGCAATGCATTTAGCAACATGTTTTGGAGTTGAGACTGTCGTGCTGCTGCTGCTCGATATAGACAATTCGGAAAACGATTCAAAGGATAGTGCGGGTGTGGAATTTCGTTCCGATGTGGATATCGAACATAATATCCACCACTGTTATGATTACGGACGTACTCCACTTTCGTACGCTGTTGAGAAAAACCGCAAGGGGTTAGTTAAACTCCTATTCGACACAGGCAAAGTAAATATTAATTCACGAGATAACTATGATATAACAACATTTGCATGTGCTGTCAATAGTGGCTGCGAGGCAGTAGTAAAACCTTTGCTTGATACAGGCAAAGCTGATATTAACTCACCGGATAAATATGGGAAATCACCACTTGCATTTGCTGTCAAGTGAGGCTACAAGTCAATAGTGAAGCTCTTGCTTGATACAGGCGAAGCGGAGGTCAATTCAACGGATAGCTTTCGTGAAACGCCACTCTGTTTGGCTGCTCGCCTCGGGCACGAGAAAATAGTGGCAATTTTACTCGATACAGAGAAAGTCGAGATAGATTCAAAAACGTGACATGGTATAACGCCACTCTGGTATGCTGCTAGAGGAGGAAATGAGGAAATTGTGAAGCTATTGATCAAGAAAGGTGCGAATCGAATCTAGACGTCTCTCCTGTCAATCAGCCCAGTATCCGGGAACTACTTTCAGGCAAAGTAGCGAGATAGGAGGAAGGGTGTCTATGAATGAGAAGAGAGCGCCGGCTGATGGAAACAGAGCGTTGTCGAGGTTAGCATGAATTTAATGGTTGCATTTGCTCGTCAATCCTTAGGACTCATGAGGTCTATTTGTTTAGCTCTCATAATTCTTATCACCGCAAATTTTACAACAACACTGAAGTAACTACCTCGGTATATAAGGGATATACTCCACTGCCTTGCTTTCAAATTTCAAACATCACGAAACATTTCATTCGACGATCTTTACTGCGATTATATGACTACCAACGAGAAGGGTCGAGAGTGCACAAGTAGCTGCATGGATTCATAAAATACCCGCCAACTTCCAAGCTTCACAATCAATCGAATATCGATTTTTTAATGTTTAAAATTATATGATCTCGTTGTTCAATATGTCATGAAATATCTAGCAGTTTTTAAATGAATGATAAAGTACTCTGGGAATTTATTCTATTCAGAATTTTTGTCATTACATGAGAACGAGAATTTGCTGGTGGGAGTCGTGGCAGACCCCCTTTCATCAGACAAGAATATACATTCTGGAGCGTCCAATTGGTAAAGCTTCTAGATACCACAGCTTCACCATCACTTTTGCCTCTAGAAGCTGCAGCCTCATATGAATATAGAGGTATTTCTCCCACGGATTATTAGCTATAAAACCTCTTGTTAGGTGGCTAAAAGTTCCTATGAGTTGATATGCCTACGTTTGTACTCTTAGTTAACACTATCGATCACTAACTTAAGAATCACAACATTCATGTATAAACTATGTAAGCTATTATAGGGAGGTGTGGCATCCGAAAAATCAATAACAACATCTTTAATTAGTAGAATTTGACTTAATATAATACATGATAATTCTTTTTGGGGGGAGAAAAGAATTATAGAAAATTTATATTCTCGTTGAAGGGGTAGGTGTGGAGGGACTTAAGTCGAATAAAAAAGAAGTTATATAAAGATTCTATATTCCCTTGAGCAATCAACATAATGAAATGCTTTTAAATCCATGATCTTGGATTCTACGTCCTAAACTTCTACCTAACACTATTCATCCCTATCTACCCTTTGGGGGCAGAGGGAGATGAACATTTATGTACAATTTGTGCCCATAGCCCATAGCCCATAAGCGTCCAACGAAGTATTCATGCGCAGACCAAGATCACAAGATCTCTTGCAGCTTGCTAAACCATCCATAGTGAGGATTGAAGAATGCGTCGCAGAAGAAGCTATAACACTGCCTAGCAGCGAGTTGACTCTTAGGCCCCTTCACTTCTAGGTGTCAGATACCTAAAATGGTGTTTTCAGGAGACAAGAATGAATGCCATGCAACACTACCTGACTCGAAGCCTCTCCTCTCGAGTCGAGCTCCCAGATTTGATTGATGTAATACCGTTGCTCAGTGATGATGATGAAAAGGGGTTAGGCTCAGAACATCTCACACATACTACCCATTCCAAGACGGTATAAAATCCACAGACGAAGCTATCCATAATTGCGATATTGCGCTTGTGAGTGACATTTTGCATTTGGACATTTGAACATTTGACATCAGAACATTCACACAAAGTGACACGACGTCGGGTTGTGTAGCGGGGGAGCTCCAGGACACCTGCACTGACCACCTGGGCATCCATCCTCCAACCTCACCAACTAAAATTACCCAGTACTCATCACGACTTCTCCTCCCAATGCCTCCAATTCCAATTCCTACACCTCCTAGAATCGTCATATATTATCAGACGCAACACCATCCAGATGGCAGATCATGTTCTATACTTCCCATCATTACCCAACCAAGTATCGCGGTAACGCATATAAATGTCGCCGCAATCCATCTCAATGATCCCCCGGGAAATATAACTCTGGTACGTCCGTGATACTTCTTCCACATGTACAAATACTGATAGAAGGTAGAACGACCACGTACCTCACCACGAACGATATGCTACCATGTGGGCGGAACTTCGAATCCTCCAAGCATCCGGAATAAAAGTAATGGGAATGCTTGGCGGGGCAGCTAAAGGTTCATTTACACGACTCGATCAAGACGAAGCCATATTCGAACTCTACTACATTCCGCTACGAAACCTTATTCGCGAACGCGGTCTCGATGGCTTAGATCTAGATGTCGAGGAGGAGATGTCTCTTGCTGGAATAATACGGTTAATTGATCGACTGAAAGCAGATTTTGGGTCGAGTTTTATCATTACACTTGCGCCTGTGGCTGCGGCATTGATATCTGAACGCCCGGAACATAATTTGAGTGGGTTTAATTACGAGGCGTTGGAGGTGATGAGGGGAAGTAGTATTGGATGGTACAATACTCAGTTTTATTGTGGTTGGGGTGATATGAGTAAAACCGCTGGATATGATATGATGATGATGAGGGGATGGCCTGCACATAAAGTGGTGGTGGGTATGGTAACAAATCCAGGGAATGGTAGTGGTTGGGTACCTTTTGAGGTGTTGCAAGAAGTCCTCCTTAACCTGAAGTTGAGATACCCTACATTTGGTGGTGTTATGGGGTGGGAGTATTTCAATTCTTTGCCGGGGGATAGAGATAGACCATGGGAGTGGGCGGCTTGGATGACAAGGGTTCTTGGTAAATTGCCAATAATTGCACCCTTGGATCCAAATACGAGTACAAGTGTCGTTGTAGAGAAGCAGAAGCCGCTTCTTAGTCGGAATGTGGATGAGGGCCTCAACGGGGATGCTCCTTTACCTTCAGATTTTGAGTATTATTCCGAAGGCCTTGTAGAAGATTAATAATACCCTGTTTGTTGGCTACTTTCAATGATAAACTGAAGGTCATCTTTCCCTAATGTGTTGACGTTTTTGTCTTCCATTTAGTGAGACTAGTGGTCATACGTTTTGCAAGTCCCTGATTTTAATGGTAAGCTCCTTTGTCTAAACCTTCAATTTGGTTTCCTGTCCAAAGATATCAATGGAATATGTCATACTACCAAATTCGGGACAAGGCTATGGAGGGGAATGGGGGAAATTAGCACGTCTCATTCGTTAATGAAAGTATTGAATCGAAGAATTGGATCTTAAGCCATGTCACCCAAATAACCACATTACATTAAGATACTGGATGAGAATTCAGGACCGTAACACCGGACGAAATCGTTTCAATATTTTTACTTGCCACATACAACTAAGAAGTATCGACGAGAAAGTCCAGTTGATATATGTCAACATGAAAAATCTGTGTGATGAATTGATACTAATAACTCGGCTATGCAATGGAATTCGTCAAATCAGCAGTACATGCAAGTCAGAAAGGAGGCAGAGTGAGCGAACGAAGAGTAAAGTAACAAGGCTGATCGCAGAGGTATCGAGTTCGCTGGATTGAGGGAGGGAGGAGTTGAAGGAAATGGGCTGCTTGATAATTAAGCGATCGCAGTTGAGTATTGAAGAGAGTGAAGAGAGTGAAGAGATTCTTTTTGGAATGAGCTCAATGGGCAGGTACTACTACTACTACCACTACCTACCTAAGTACTACCTAGGTAGGAAGGTACTCCTGGATCTGGGATGGGGTCTTACCTAATTGAGCTAGTCTGCAAGTCCACCTTCATTCATGTTTGAGTCTCTTGAAAAATAAAATTTCCTCAACTTCAATTTCATCAACTTCAATCTTCTGTATAATATTTCTTTCTATCTCAATACATCTTTGTATCCTTTCAAGATAAATTCATTCCAAGATGGCGGTTTTGTCAGTCCCTACAGTGGATCAGGTGAAGGTAAAGATGCTGGAACGTTATTTGAACATCATGTGTGAACAGTAAATGCAGGTGTTCTTTCCGACACTCAATCATAGCATTTCTGAAAAGTTCACATTAGGAGAAAGAAACTCGAAGTGTCAGCAGTATTTGTATCCCACTCACCTCCAACAAAACCTAAGAAAACCTGTAAGACTTTTATTCTGATGCCCATTTGCTCTGCGGATAATGACTGGCATTTCATACAGGGTCAAGCATCTTGAAGATAGAAGAAGATTACACAATCAAACAGGCCATGCCAACAGAGTTTCCGCGTTTCTCTGAACTTCCCAGCAAAGTCCGTCGTCGGATCTGGATGTTCGCGCGTCCCGAGGCCCGTTACATCAAGATCAGAGAGTCAAGATGGGCTGATACTCTTTACTCAAACGCAGAAATTCCAGCTATGCTTCATACATGTAAAGAGTCAAGGAAGGTGGCTTTGAAGTGGTATGATTTGTCTTTTGCGAGAGATCCTGCCATGGGTTTCTGGGGCAAGACAAAATTGAAAGAGATCATGGAAAATACGCTTATTAACCCAAGCAAACCAATGATCTATTTTGATTTTGAGCGCGATGGACTATACAGCCAGTGTGCTTACTGCTATGGCCACAAGATGAGTTGTCGTCATGCACCCCTCTCATTCGATTTTCTCAGAGTCAAACGTCTGGCTTTCGAAGTTCCACTTTCTGTCCAGCCCTTCTTTAAGATAGCATTATGCTTTCCAAATGTTGAGAGGATCATGCTCATCCGTGGAAGAAGCACTGTCAGACGCAAGGCCGTGTCACCTTCGGAATTTATGCCTGTCTCTGAAAAGTTTGGATGGGAAGGAGAAGACTTGTTGGTAGCTTGCCTAGATACCATGCAGAAGATGGCTCCTGGATGTAGTGCCATCGAGAGCGTTAAATCGGTTCAGAGAGTAACCCTGGCAGACATTCAACAAACAGAAGTGGTTGATCGTGATGGAAGAAGCAGATGGCCTTGTCGTTGATTATTTTCATGCTAGTTATGGTCTAAATATGGGTACAGGTACTATAGGTACGGATGTGGCTATGGAAATCTGCGACATTTGAGTGGTCAACTTTGTACTTGGAAAAAATTGCTATTTGATGAGATACTAAGGAAATGGCTCTTGAAATATCGAAACATGAGGAAGAAGCTCATGATTAATTCAATATAACGAATTTATGAGTTTCCTCAAACTTATGACATTCTCACCCTTCTCTCTCATCTCCGTGCTAACCTCGAGGCAATAAGGTCTGGTTAAAACGAAGTTGAAATGAAATCATAAAAGCCAAGAATTTATAGCTGACTCGTGCTTCTGTATCTAAGTTAATTCTTCACGTTCAACAATTCATCAATCTCCCCGTTCATACTTGTCTCACGCCACATATCACTCTTCGAGTACAATACCTTTAGAGCATCTCACCGATTTACCCAAGTGTATCCAACCTGACATATATTCATCACATCAGTCTTGTCCATCTGATATCTCATCCCAAATCCACAGCCATATAAACTTCACCACAGACCACCAAATATCATAAAAGTCATACCCCATGACAAAGATGACAGATCCCAAGCCCGCCCCCGTTGGCTACACAAAACATCCTATAGAACTGTGCATGGGGTTCGAATCTCAGCGCATATCCT
>NGKI01000008.1:1939561-1972757 GCA_002162615.1 Myriosclerotinia duriaeana
CCCCCCCGGCACCCTAAAGGTTGGTTTAACTTGTATTTTCCGCTCTTTTCTTTTATATTTTCCGCTCTTTTGTATAACAAGGAATTTCATAATATTATATATTTTGAAGAAAAGAGAACGAATATTCAAATTTTCTTTTTTGATTTAGCTATCGTTCTATTTTGAAATAATTATAGACTTTATTTTTTATAATACAATTAATATAAATAGTTTTCATTTTTGATTATATTCTTTTCTTTATATACAAATAAATCCAAAAATTAAAATTACAATTTATAGAGAATTTGATATTTTTTCAATTTAAAAAGAATTTTATTGAAATATAAATTCTTAAATGGATTCTACATTTGTATAATCAAATTAAAATATGGAATATTTGAAAGAACTAGAAGGATTATATAGCAGAAAAAAATCAGATTTTAATTACTAAACTAACTTTAAAAGCTAATTTAGTTTGTATTTCTCGTTTTTTTTATATTCTTCTTTTTTGTATTATAGCGAATTCTATAATATTAGATACAAATAATGCAGAGAAGAATTAAAGTTTGCGGAAAAAATTATTATTTGAAGTTTAATTAAGATTCTACAAAAATATAGATTCCGTTTCACAATTAATATTATAGTAGTCAACCTAGTATGCGGGATATTTAGAGGAAAAAAGCGGATTTTGAATTCCAAACTAGCCTTACACTTGCTTCAAATCCTGAATCTAGAAATATCCGGTTCTTGTGGAGTTCAATGGAGAACTTTTAATAACTGGCTCACCACCTTTTACGGAATAGCTTCCCCATTGGGCCACACATCTCGTGATTAAATATTCCGCAATCCTTCATGCCAGATTAAAGTCTTCTTCCCAAAACAACATGGGCAGGATATTCTGGACGTTAGAAGTCTGGAATTAAAAGAGAGAAAGCTTTCAAGGGTCCAAAAGCAACTATAGCAGCATACCCCCACGACATTAATAAGAGGAACATTGTATCAAGAAGCTAGTGAGAACGAAATTTCACTTGGAGTTCCTCAGCTTGATGGAGGAGAAGGTGGGCCGGGGTGTTTAAGAGGGCGGGTGGTGAGGGGTGGTGGTTGGAGGATGCTATTGCGGAAAAGAACATTGGAAGGGAAAAGGGTTGTTATCTTTTTGCATTTATCGGACGACGGATACGACTGTCCCATGGGAAGACACAAGGGAGGGTTTTGATATTTGGGGGAAGGATTTGGAGAAGATAAGGTTAAGAGGGTTTGAAAGGAGTGTATGGAAAATGAGTTCGATGGGGATGTGAATGACGAGAATGAGGAGGGCAGGTGGTCTAAGAAAGGGCTGGGCGAGGTTGAGAGGGATTGTTGGGGCATTGGAGAAGTGCGCAGTGTCACAGTAGTTCAGAGTCAAAGACTGGGTGTGAAAGATTTTCATGGTCTGACATGTGTGGATACATGAATATATTTGAATGTTCAATATTGATTAGATGTTTCAAACGAGATATTGTAGATACTCCATATCAATAAAAAATCTTGCATTGCCAGACTGCAGTCTGGACTATTGAAAACAATGGGAGGTGATAGCATTTAGATGGGGTTTGTAGTTGGGCTATGGGAATTGGTAAAAAAAAGCAGAATATAAGGTTAAAGGGATAATTCGAGCTATTTCCCATATACAATAACCTCTCAACTCATGTGAAGTCCTAAATAGGGCCTCTTCTGATCTCAATCTCAAAAGGTGGTTCCCTTATGCTTTCTTACATGTCCCTAGCACATCGTATAGTTGATAAAATAGATTCAAGATGATATACATATAGTATCAAAAGGACCAAGCAAATTCAATGACAAAACACGAAAAATAACCGAGTACTTCACATAATCAATTCTAGTTCGACCTTATGAAGTCTTGATTTTCACATTCAGGCAAACAGTAAGAAACCTTATAGAATAAAAATTGACCCAAAACCTTCATCCTTTGACCCTCTCAGATATACGAGTTGTCTCTTTCATCCGTTCCTGCGTTTGTATATACGCTCTGCATGCTATTCGCATGTAGCCAATTCTATGAAACCACTAATGCGGCAAACTAGCGACCCCGCATTTTGATATTCCATATTCATTTCAGTATTTTATACAGCAGATCAGATGTTGGTGCACCAATGAGGGCCTTACGGCGGAGCTGCGGAATGTGCAAAATTATTATACCGTCGATGCTAGATGCGCTGCGGGACGAGGTGATAGGGAAGTCACATCTTGGAAGTGCTATTGTATTGATGCGGCTCCTTTCGCACTCCGCGGAGGAAATATAAAGTCCGTGATGAGTTATCAATGGAGCCATGGACTTACAATTGGCACCAACTACAACTAGATATCAGGGTTTAGCATATAATGGCGGATATCCTCTCTGTGGAGATTCCAAGTAAACCCCCTCATGAAATATTTGAAGCAACAACATCCCCGAATATGAACTTCGGGGTTATCTTGATATGCAATAAACACTAGATCCAGTGATCTGATATCCTAAAAACTAATAAAATTCACCCAATGCGTCGGGCATACAACAACTCTTTTGAATGAAAATAGATAAATAAGTTACAACTCTGATATATCGGATTCGGTCTCCAACGTGACATGACTTTGTCGAATCTTCGCCTCTCAGCTCCGAGTTATGTAAAGAAAGGAAGAGAGAAAAGTAATCTCCGTAGTCTCGGACTTGTGTAAATGTGCAAAAAAAGCTCTTGATATCTTGGGAATTTTCTGACGTCCAATGATGTTTGACTAGATGAAAAAGAGGGTTCATTGGATTAGGAGGTTGTTGAAGAGATTCGATGAAGCGATGCGCAGAGTGTGTGACGGCTTTACCGCACAGCAAAAGAGGGAGTTTGAGAGCTGTAAAACAGTAAAATTGATATCTGAAGGTATGGAAATAACGGATCACGTGTGCAACAAATGTTATGGGATTTTAAGTGATTGGTTGAGCTTGGTTTCTTGGGTGGTTTGGTTTGTTGGCCAGCACAAATGGATGAGGTTAATTCGGAGTTATCAGCCAGCGCATTGGGCCTGTAAGTCCGCACCAAATACCCTCTGCGGAGATAGGAAATCGCTGGCATCAACAACATTTGGACAAGATACAAATTTATCAGAAAAAACAAAACACCAGAGCTCTGCAACCGATTCAACTCGATTCATTAGACTTGCAAAGACACAGTTCATCAATCCACCCTTTCTCCAAGCAAAGTTATCCAATTGAATATTTGGGGTAATATCAATACGTATAAACGCCGATGAGTTGAATCTTAGAGCACCCGAATATGCGGACGTGGAAATTTATACGCATGGGCGCATGGGCTGGGTGCTCAGACGAGTTGAAGGGATAAAAAGAGATTGATTCTTTGAAGAAGATATCAGATGGGAAATGTTTCGGTGGATAGTTATGGGAAACTTATATTGGGGTGAGTTTTTTGATTGGCGAGATGAAGGAGGTCCAAATTTTTCGGAATTACTGTGACGTGCAGTCCACAATACTATCCCCCCCCCTAAATAAAGGTTAAATTTTTTGCCCTACTCCAAGCCCAGAATTTAACCTTTATTTAGGGGGGGGGATAGTACCAACCTCAACATCTTAATGTCTCAAACTTCTATACCTCGGGTTCTCGGAATCTTTGAAGGTGTGCAACAAGAGAATGAAAATAGACTTGAACAGCAACTACCTAGTATCTGGATTAGATTTGTCCACCAACGGAACGATTTTTCCGTTACAAGTCAAGTTCCGGATAACCGTTCATTTTGGATTCTACCTTGTACTGATGCTACAACTCCACAGACAACACATCTGCTTTTCAAGATCCAACGTAACAAAAAGCAAAGGAAAGAGGACTCTGGGTAGCTGAGGTCGATGAGTTGGCTAGCTTCTGGCTCCCTAACCGCCTGTATGGATCTACACTCGCCTCAAACACCGCAAATCATCAATCTTCACGCAAATCCGTTTGTTAGGCGGCAACGAAACTCAGTAAAACCTCGATATCAGCATTGGATATTTTACGACATGCAATATAACTTTCTATTAAAGAATTTCATACTTAGGCGCGCGTTCAATCAAGAATCTACGTTTCCCCCTTAAGCCCTAAGATCCTGTTCCGCTGTCATCCAACCCCTCCGCCATCAACACAACTCAACTCATACTCCTTGTTATGGATTTATTCCGGCAAATCCTGATAGATGCTGCGGAATGTGGCGGTTTTACTATGTGCAACAAAAGGATTTCACGAGCACGAAAGGAGTTTCATACATGATGTGGGTATTAGATTTGAGGCTAGAGCCGCCACATTGATAGATGTTCAAGATGTTGTTTTACGTTGTTCCGCCATCAGCTAATTTATATCTGGCGATAACCTTACCTCGCCCATGCTCGCCTGATTTCTTAACAACAAACCCCTCCAGATCATACCATGGAGACTTTTCGGCAGTTGTTCACGGAATTTCAAAAATTGTAGAAATGCAACAAAATGAATTTATGTTTTTTTCATAGGTGGATTTGTAGTTTCACTCACGGGAATATGCATCTCCCAGTAATTGACAACTGAAATTAGTCTTCGCTGTATTCCGCAGTCACGGAATTTTTACCACAACGCCATTTCTCGCCTCACTTCGTTTTCTATCCGACATTTTATCCGTGGAATTTCCGGAAAATATTATGTTTAGATTTTGCACTTGTCAGTTCAGAAAACAACAACAACAACAACAAAAGAAATCAATAAAAGCTTATTCTGGGTACTTTGTCGGAATCCGGATACGCAACATTGCTTTCCTCACTGTCGGCTCCAGATCTTCCTTAAATTTGGGACAATTTATGTAGCTTCCGGGGCGGAGTTTATCCTTTTTTACTTCGATGCTTTGATGTCTACTTGAAGTCGTTACTGATATCTTTTCGATTTGCTTTATTAAAAGAATGAAACTAACAAATTATGTAATAAACTTCAGGTGGCACGTACTGTTCATGATATGCTGTTCATGATATTCTGTCTAACTAGAAGAAACTACAGGTTCCAGGTTGGCTCTTTCGAACTATGGCTCTGCTGGACATGAGAAATCTCTCACAGATCTCTTCGATATCATTGTTATTGACATTAATGCCAAATTGAACTTAATCACAGCTACAGAGTTGAGCGACCTTCACCAAGCTGTCTTGAAACCTCAAGAATCTGGCTCGAAAGTAAGATTCCATCACGTCCCGGGGCTTGTTGATAATCAGAACAATTGGCATATTGGTATCTTCTCACCACTTCACAAATGATCCAGGTTATCAGCAGCAAATAAAATGCTGTTGAACAAGTTGAAGGATTAAAGGTTTTCATGATGTGTAACAGACAATGGATTTCTACTTATCTATATATTGGTTGTGATGACTTTCGGGCAGAATTCATGCAAGTGCATATATTGTATGTCAATTACAAGCAATATGTATGAACATGCATAGAAATTGAATGCTCTGGAAATGTAATAGTTGATCTTTTCGACATTCATAATGTATGGTCAAGTTCCGGACTCGAATTCTCTTTTCGATCGAAGCAGCCCCCAAGAAAATGACATCTCATTTATGGTACTAGAATGCCAGAAACACGTTGCCAGAAGAGAATATAGAATTATATGATATGGTGATGATCCAACAGAACTTGTGATTCTGCCCAGTCTCACAGCGAATGATTTGAATCATATCTGAAATTCAGGTCTAGAATAAGGGGATTTTGTTTGAGATGACAAGATTCATTGACAAGGTGATTATTTATATCTCGATACCGTACTGGGATGTTACCCGCAGACGTGGGGAGACGAGGGGATGACTTACACAAAGCGGTTGTGCGTTTCCATATCATCAATCGAAGCGACGGCATGTGAATATGATCGGAATCATCAGGGAGTAACATGCCGTCATCCTGTAAGAGAGTACAAGTGTAATCATTCGTCCAACTGTTAGTTAGATGTTGTAATATCTATGCTGACTGTATTATATCTACATCGGCATCATCATTGGGCCTTCAGCAGATAAAATGCTGAGTGCGCGATATTACTCCCTGCATAGAATACAACTCATTTCATCATGCTACACGCAATTGAACCCCCTCAATTCCTTCTCTTAACATTTCTAGTAGGGCTAGACACAATATCCCATAACTGACACATAGACACCTATTACTCATTCCAACTCCGTCATTGACAGGTTGCCAGGTTTGTCCACACGTCAATGAATCAATTCTACGATGGGGCAGCTCAGAGTTCGGTGGAATCAATGTCACGCTACTCCTAGTCTGACATGTATTTGATGCGGCTAGATTAAGAATAACACGCAAGCAATCGATGAAAGAGCACGGCTGTTAAAATTTTCAAAAGATTCCACCCGAAGATCCATTCTACAGAAACGACCTCTTTCTAAACAAAATGAACAGCATCAAAAACCACACCTTGCTAGAACCTCAAACGAATCGCTCCAAGACGATAGGAAATACATACAGCGAGAAAGACTTCGGCACAAGTACAATCTTCACCATTAATCCTCAAAACCTTCGAAAATATTACAGTAAAACTATTGAAGAGTATGGGCTTCAGGGCCTGATGTAAATTTTCATCCATTATCAGGAGACGAGGTTTTGACTTTATATGAACCAATCCGGGAACACTCTCGAGCTTTGATTGAGACTGTTTTAACTAGTTTTTCGGTATTTCAGTCTCGTTTTCATAGGTTCTACAAGTTGATAACGAGAGATAGAAGCACAGAGGATCTAAAACCCCTGTTGTATGATCTGGTGAGTTCAACTCACATATTTATATTATCCACAACCTTGTCTAGATGTTTTCATCATGCACAACGCGCTATCGCCATCCGCTTTCAACTCCGCAACTTGACATTTCTATATTAAGACCGCTGGAATAGAAGGTAAAAGATACTGTCCATGCATTTGTCGACGGGCGTACCGATAAAGCTCTTGCAATCCGCCGGGGTTACCAAGATATCGTTAAAAAAAAGGAGGAGGCTGAAAAAAGACGAGGAAGAAGATAAAAACCATCACTATATTCTCCGCCATGACATAGCCAAGGAAACAAACAATCGTCAAGAAATTCGAAATCAAATTGTGCATATTTTCTTGCGGGTCATAGATCTACGGCTAGAGCGACTGGGAATGCGAATTTTTTGGTTGAGTAAGAATCGGAGGGTATGGGAGAAGTTGAGGAGGAAGGTGTTGAAGTGTTGAAGGTTGAAAAGAATGGGCTGACGTTTGAGATTGAAGGGGGTGAGATATCTACATCAGGTTGTTATGAGACCAAGGTACCTCTTTTCATAGTTCGTTTTCTCGATGGAAAGAAACATGAGAGATAATATACGCGACAGATATTAATATCAAACCCTAGCTGGTGGCACCACCGCTCCATATCCAATATTCGTCAAGACAGGTACAATCATGAACCCCAAGAGCTATGCATTTCATCGTCTAGCACCCTACTACCAGACAGAGACCAGAGTATTCGGGCCAGAACGCTGAAAGGGATCAAGACCTGGATGGAATAATTTATCTATTGGGGGCGGGACGAGGATGCATGCAGGCAGGACTGGGGTTGACGGGATTTGCTTATAGGCTTGCTGAGCTGCACTAATTAAATACCAAATTAATAGAATATTCTTGTTTTACCTATGTTATTCAAATTATCGCTCTCCTGCGTCATGCCGATATTCTTTGGGAAAGCTTCTAAGTGTCCCATAACAAAATATACCTACTTTGAAAATAAGAAGATTGGAATGTTTGATTTTGGTTATGGAGTAAAATGGGTGATGTGTAGGGGTGAGGTGGGGGAGTGGGCGGATGAGATTTTGAGTGGGATTAGGTTGGGGTGAAGTGGAATCGAGGCTTTGGGGGTTGTTAAACAGAGAACCCGACAGTATACGAAGTACGAAGTAACTATCCTTCGTAGACTCTAAGCGACAAGACGAACCATTACTTCGTTTAAAATAGGAAGCAAAGTGTTATGATTGAATGTATGATGATGGTCCCGTGATCCCGTGATGATCCCGTGATCCCCCTATCCAGCCACGAAGCCCCGTAAATACTAGGTAATACAGCCACACCGCCATCAACATTACTTTTCACGCCAGATCTTCCATCAATCCATCTCAGTTGTTGATTTCCGAAGCCTTATATCATATGTGCTTTGCATATCAGATCTCATTGAACACAACAGTCTGCAGTGCGCCGGGGAGTTGGTATTTCCCTTCGTGATTCATTTTCACGCCTCACATGTTTGGCAATCCCATGTTCATCGAGATAGCATCTTAATAGGCGTTTGGATTATTTCATTTTGGGTAAGTGCCAATATTCCTCCCCGCAAACTCCAAATGCTTACAGAAATAGATAACTATCTTCTCGGTTTGCCCGTCATACAAGCCTTCAAGAACTTTTATATCTACACGCATCACGTGATATATTTATCTCTTCATCTTGGACAACATATCTCATCCACATAAACAATCTATTGAGCCTGTATTAATATGTCACATCAAGCGCAGCGAGATCTACCAGACTTTCTCCAAAACTCGCCCTATCTACCAGTCATCAATTTTGACATTGATGAACCACCTCCCCCTAAGAAGGTCAAACCAAGCATTGCACAAATTCTCCGCTCAAGACCTGTACGGACAGGTATACCTATCGTCATATGTGGACTCATAATATTATTCTTGCTTCCTCATGGAACTCGTAAAGCAAAAGAATTGCATCTTCAATACAAAACCCCAGCATGTTTAAAACAAGCTCCCATTGTTGCGGCACCTTTGACGGGCAAGGAGATGGGGATTGAGTGGGAGAAATACGCATACATCACTTATGCGACATCGAAAGATCATTTGTGTAATGCCGTGATGTTATTTGAGTCATTGAATCAATTGGGGAGTAAAGCAAGAAGGGTGTTATTATATCCGCAATTATGGAAGGATGAATGGGTGGAGGATGCTAATGGGAGGGGCATGGAAGCTATCACTGAAATGCTGATTCAGGCTAGGAATAACTATAAGGTGAAATTGCAGAATGTGGAGATTTTGCAGCATAGACATGCTACAGCTGGTAACAAATTTTGCTCATATCCCGCCACAGGAGACCAAAAGGATGGAAATACTGACGATCGATAGATGAATGGGCGGAAAGTTACACCAAACTCTTAGCTTTCAATCAAACTTCCTACGAGAAACTTCTTGTACTCGACTCTGACTCTACTATTCTTCAATCCATGGACGAACTATTCCTCGCACCAATGTCAGAGTCGACACAACTACTCGCACCACGAGCATACTGGCTTGATGCTGAGGGCATTCCACAATTAGCTTCTCACATAATGCTCATCAAGCCTTCAGCAACAGAATTTGAACGACTTGATGCCGAGGTCAAAAATGCTGGTATAGGTACCTATGACATGGACATCATAAACTCCGTTTTCACTCAACAGAAGGACTCTTGTGGATTGCTAGACCATCAACTATATGCTCTGCTCACGGGGGAATTCCGCCGTCCCACTACTAAACATAAAGGCTTTTGGGGCAAAAGTCACGAGACAGATGTATGGGATCCAGAACGAGTATTCCGAAAGTCTAAATTCGTACACTTTAGTGATTGGCCATTGAGGAAACCTTGGGAAATGAATGATTTGGAGTGGGTGGGAAATGGGCCGAAGTGTGTGCCTGTGCCAGAGGGAGATGATTGCAGAGGCAGAGATATTTGGGAAGGATTGTATGAGGACTTTAGGGAGAGGAGAGTGGTGAGTTTCCCTTGGATTTTGAACTACCTGATGGCTGACACTACCTCTCTAGGCAATTTGCGGGTTGGATTGATTATGCGAAATTGCATTGATATACACTAACCTATGTAAAAGCTTGGATATAGATTGGATTGGGCGTTCAACAAGCGTTGTGTGGTTGGACATATAAATGTAAATACCGAAATCGAGTCCAAATTTATATACACGGCACCTGCTTAGGCTCAATGCAAAGTGCGTATACTGTTCGAATTATAGAGTGGCTGGGACCGCGAGACCGTTAGTACTTGAGAAGGTGAGTTCATATAATATCCTTCATTTCAAATTGAAGACGGATAATTTGCAAAATGCTGATATGTTATTTCACGCTAATGCTCGTACACTGCGCCCTTCGCGAAACCCTCTCAACAAACTAATAAATACCCAATAAGTCAATCCCCATCAATAGAAAAGGAGTATCTGCAGCAAATTTAAAGAGGTATTTGCAATCCCCTAGGCCTAACCTTGGTAATGAACTTTGACCAGTGATGTAGCCGAGTCTATTGACCACGTCCGCCACTACCGCCTCGACCTCGACCTCGACATCCTCCACGTCCTCCACGACGTCCATGATTAGGACCACCACGAACGGCCTCGAAATCTAAAAGCTATATCTCGAGTTAGCAACGATTCGCCGGTCGTTAATAGATTAATCAACATACTAATTGCTTCTTGATCTCCTCTTTGGCCTTTGCAATACCCTCTTCGGTGCCGTTGTACAAACCAATCTCTCTATTCTTTTGACCAATGTATGCTTTCTCACTAGGGATAATATCAACTCTAGCTTTGATTCCCAGATCATAGAGAAATTCGCTGTCGCGATAGATTAGTTTGCCGATATCTTGGGTTGGAACCATAATAGCGTCATGCTTGAGATTCTTCCCTCTGCCATTTTTCAATGGAGGAGCCAGAGAGACAAATTTGAAGTCAGGATAGTTGCCCGAGTCCCATCTATTCTCACCACAACCAGGAACACCCATCCCGAGACGGATTTTATTGACGCTACCCTCAAGAGAAATCTTCATCTTTTCCTGGCCAGTTGTAAGTCCGTTATGAATTGCAGGACGAAATGTGAGGTTGCTAGGCATAACTCCAGCCTCATACTTCATGCATTCAGTCTTGACAACGAAAAATACCTCCTTCACATCTGGAGCCCCCGGCACCATTAGATTCAGAGCGATATTTTCTGGCTTTCCGTGAAGAACACCCAAAATGTCAACGCCACCACCACCAATACCTACTCCGACAAAACAAGCATACTCATCATCAGTACCGGTCATCATATCCCAGGTATTAAAGTCGCATCGATTGTTGCAGGTACCAATCATATTACCAGCGCGAAAGGCAATCTTAGGATACTTTTCTTTGGCCTTTCCTGTGCGATTGAAGAAATCAACAACGGTTCGAATACATGTGCCCTCGCCGAAGAAAATGATATCGTTAAAGGGATTATACCAAGTCCATGGACGCTCCTCATCCTTGCGAAATGGATAGTTTGATGGAAAACTGTTGATGTATCGCTTGTCGAACACGAGCTTGGCTTCTTGACGAGACTCGCGACTAGCCTGAATGACACCGGGAACTACTTGTCCTTGAGTAGAGACTTTGAAGATACGGTGGTCGTAGCGCATTAAGTCGTTTGGGTTTGGGATGTCGTAGTAGTCTGAAGCCTCATAGGGAATGTGAAGGAAGTCGGGATGGATGACCAGTTCAAGGATGCGAGCTTCGGCGCGGGCAGCGAGATTCCAAATCTTGAAACGCATCTCGGCGGCGAGGTCGGGAAACTTTGTAAATTCGGTGAGGGGTTTGCTGAAAACTGTTAGTATTTCTCGTGATCGTGCGTAGAGAGGACGTGCGTGGGGGATTAGTGTAGGATATCAAGCTGAAGGGTAGTATGGGATGAACATGATCAACTTACTTGGCCTCTTCCAACTTGAGCCTCATCGCACGATCGGCGATATCACTAAGGGATTCACCATCGACATTGACACCACGATGCGGACCTTCATGACGACGAGGAGCAAATGGTGGTTGAGGTTTACCCTTTGTTTGGACTGGGGGATAGGAAGGGCCAGCCATGGGAGCAATGTCGATGAGCTCTACCTTTGCCCATTTCTTTTTTCCTTTACCCTTTCGGGTAGTTGTGCTAGCAGGAGGGTCATTTGCTGGAGCCTGAGTAGCCTGTGATGGAAAAGTTAGAACTATGTAGTCTGGGATGAAGAAGAAAGGAGAGATCTTGAAAGATGGGGGGATGCAACGCACTTCTGACAAATAACCACCATTGGTACCCGTATGTGTGGTATCAGTTTGTCCTTCATCACCACCGGTAGCAGCCATATGTGTGGAATCAGTTTGTCCCTTATCAGCGACCAAGAGACTACCTGCTACCTGCCTGCCCCAACCTCCTCTGCCTCTCCTAGGCTTAGAAGAAAACGAACCGTTGTTGCTAGACATATTTTCTGAGTGCGAATGTATTGATGGATGGGTTTTTTATTGAAAGGGGGTTATTTGAAAGGGGAACTTCTTGAAAGGAAATCTATTGAAGAAATGCAGTATTTTTCAATAGACTAGCCTGTCTAGGATTATGGATGATCTTGTTTGTGATTCCGAAAAGTAAAGAGAATTTTTTTTTTGTTTTCTTCAGGGTTGTAGGATACAAGAAGATGTCAACAAGAAGTTTCTGGTCTTACCTAGGTACTATTAAGTATTCGGGGATCTGGGGGAAAATGCGCTCGTGGCGCCACATACATGTTTAGCGAGTGTTAATACGGCTCGGTTCTGTTTGGGGATTGGTGCCAAAGTATTGATTTTTGGAAGTGGTGAATGAGGGTGGAGTTTGTTGAGAGGACTGGGAGTGAATTGGTGGTATTGAACTGTATAGGTAGGCATAGCATTCTTAGTCCAGTCATTGTGCAGAAATTGCAGAATCGCGGGGAAGAAGAATAATCCTCAGAATTTATTATTCATAGTGTATTTTGGGGTTTAGGGGAGACTTGATCTGATGGTCCCGATATGGGCGGATGGGCGAAAGAATTCAAGAATCGACTCATTCAAGAATTTTTGGGGGAAGAGGGTGATGTGATTTATGCTGAAGCAGGGTCACTTGTATTATAATTCGTCATCTTTGTTTAGTGAGTATATTTGCTTCATTAGCTACTGGGCCTTGAGGGCCGTTGGCATAGAAGTCTCATTCTCTTATCTATAAATCTTGGTTTCCTGGGCCAGATTGCGCGGTGATGTATTTTCTCAACATATTCGATTTAAAGAGTCAAAAATATATAGGGCAATTAGAATCATAAGGAGATGGTAGTGGATCAATCAAAGAAAGTGAGCCTTGCAAGTGCATATCAACCAGGGTTGGGGATACGTTAATATTGGCCTCGTGAGGTATTCAGTCTGAAAACAAAATAGATATACTCGGACCAGGTTTCTATAATCTTATATAGTTATTCAAACGCGAGGCTATATCTGTCTATATCATAAAATACCTAGGTATCATGTAATTGTTCTATATAAACTAGTCGTCCAAAAAGCTCACGTTCATACCCCTTTATAGTATTGATGGCGAGTACGCTCTCAAGTTGTTTCGGAGCAAATAGCAAAGAAACATTAATCAGAAAATCATATGCTTTATACACAAATGGATTCTTAGGTTATACGAATGAAACAAAGGATTTAGTTCACTCCATACAAAAAACTACAGAAAATCCGACGCATAAGTTTTCTTCGCTACGCTCCGAAACATATACAACCTCAAATGCCTAACCCGCGAGACTAGTCTCTGCCCAGAGCTTTATATGTTATTTATCCTACCCCTTAAAGGTAGATCAGGGTATCTGACCAGTGAAAAATACCCTTGGTGATCCAGGTACACCTGACCATTTGCCCAATCCTGAATTTTAACAATTTGATAGTGTAACGCGAGACTAATTCCACTTTGTGTTTATCTGGCTGGACATGCTACATCGCAGAACCTAGATTTTCATTTGTTTATTATCAGAGCTTGGGGAGATCATAGCACTATTCACGTGGCACCAAATCTTTTGCAAATTGCTGATACTTTCGTTTGTGATTCTGGGTCTCTCTTAGTTTCGGATACCCTCTTTATGTTATGGAAGAAATTATATTATAAGAGATATAATGCCCCCCGCCCCTCTCTCTCCTTACCACGCAAAGTCTAAGCTGATGTAAACTCCCGATTCACAATGATGTCCTTTCGGATCAGGCCAGAGATCATTTGCCCCTTATCATGAGCAAAGATAGATTTCACGTGAGTACCAAGGGACCATATGAGTCGGATCCAGAGGCTAAATATATTGAACTCTCACTGTACGTCAGGGTTTGAGACTTTTGTGAATTGCCTCCCATGTAAGAAGCTAGGGACAGGTCAGCGGAATCTATGATATAGTTTTTCATTGCTTGACTGACCAGTCGTGCCTCTATCTTTTCCTTACATTTTTTGATTGCTCTTCTTGTACCGTTGTACAAACCGATTTCAATATCGTTATCGGAGGGACCAAGTGCATACATCGCCTTTAAGGATGGAATTTCAACACTGTACCGAAGCTTCAAGTTCTTAAGAAATGCCTCATCTTCCACAAATAACTTTTCGATATCGCCAGCTCGTACCATAATACCATCGTGCTTGATTTCCTTTCCCTTGCCTTCCTTGATTTCTGGAGCTAGAGAGACGAATCTAAAATTGGGCACTCCACCATCTATCCATCGGCATGGTCCACAGTGCAAATCTAAGCCAAGACTGACCTTGATGATGTCTAGTTGCCAGCCGTTCCTGGCCCGTTTATCGCGAGTGGTAATGCCGTTGTGGAGAGCGGGTCGAAATGTGAGTGTATTCGGCATTTCACCGGCGGCATAATCGTCACATTGAGATCTAACCACAAGAAACACCTCCCTGGTGCTTTCTGATCCTGGCACGAGGTCATTTAACGCAATATTTTCAGGTTTGCCATGAAGAGCTTGGATGCGTGAACAACCTCCACCGCCAATAGCCTGGCGCAAACGACACATTCGTCTATCTTCGCTCCAGCCATTGGATGTGCTTCGACTGTTCCAGCTGCAACATTCTTGATCCTCATTTTGTGTGCAGATAAAAGCCACCCTTGGGATCTTCAACTTTCCAAACAGATAGAAAAAGTCCACGACTGTTCGAATGCAAGTATTTGCTCCGAAATAGATAGTGTCGAGATCAGGGTTGAACCATGTACACGGAATCGCACCTTCATAAAATGGATGGAAACCACAATATCTGTCATAATTGTTGATAACTCTCTTTTCAAAAATACGCATACCCTCTTCACGAGACTCTCTGTTGACTTCCATGATTGCTGGTACACGATTGCTGTGTTTCGAGACTTTGAATATGTCGTGCTTGTTCGACAAACTGAGATTCTTGGACAAGTGAGGGTGCCATATCAGCTCGAAAATATGTGCGTTGGATCGAGCTGCGAATCTCCAGATCTTAATCCTAAGTTCAGCAGGAAGATTGGGAAAAAGAGTGAACTCCTCAAGCGGTTTTCTGGTACCCTGTTAGTGTTCATATCAAAGTATAATGAGCAGAATGTTGAGGCAAGGTAGGTGAAATATTCTGGCTGACCTCATCATCGGATTAAGCGGAAGTGCCTCGACGCAGGCTGAGATATCTCCGAGGAATTCACCAAGAGTCCCAGATTCATTCGCACCCGGTATCAGAGTACTAGCCCTAAGTCTAGGAATCTGCTCTTCCCCTTTCTTGTTTATTCGACCTGAAGAAGCAATCAATTTTCCATCACCACCCCGAAAATCGATTGATGGGATCTCAATAGGGTCGATCGACATCTCGATTGACTTGGAGGTCCTGGGAGAGAAGAAGGATGGATAACGGATTGAAAAGCGCCGATTTCTTATGGTATCAGTGTAAGTAGAATGAAAGTCGACAAGATTTTTACGATAATTTGTGTAGAAAATTTGGGAATCAAGATGGAAATGAAAGGGGAAATCTAAGTAAGAGTCTCGATATATAACCTTGCTATGAAGACGCTAGTAAAATCAAATACGGTACAAGTGACTTTTGTACGGTTCTAACTGGTATTACGGCTGATAAGCTGGCGGGAAACAAAGTCATGTAATAGAACAAGGCTGTACTACGTAGGTAGGTAGGTAGGTAGTCTTTCATAGGTAACTATTCACAGGGAGCTCAATAGTTTATTAATAAGTACAATTACTTCGATATAATATATTCAATTGAATGGATGTAAGGCTGCGATGGATTATCGCAAATTATTCACTAGGTTGAATTGAAGTCTTTAGGGCAATTGGTACACTAGAAATCGCACGACTCTTCAAAATTTCTTCAGCTTCTTGTTCTCAAAATAATTACCTTTATTAATAGCTTTATCTACAAGTCCATCTAGTGTATCCTGCGTCCATATTGACTATATCTTCGACACACCGAACTGCTTTATCCATCTCAAAAAGAAACACCTTCTCCTATCACATCATTAGACTAACCACACCGGCAACATGGCATATTACAAGTCAATCGGCTGTGACCTGCAGAGAATGGTTGTTCATGAGAATCGTTCCTTTCGCGGAGTAGTTACAAATCAAGATTTTATGGATATAGCCTGGCTATGGAGTGAAACCATTCAAAACCATGAATTTTATCAATTTCTAGCTCGGCCAGACTTCACTATATACATTGTTGACTTCAAGATCTGGGAGCACTATTGTAAGTAGTGATATTTTCAATTTTTCTCACTTATCCTAAGCGGTGGTAGAGTACTAACACCAAGTCGCGATATAGTTGCTATGAATACATTCGAAAACTGGGTGCCTTTCAACCCTGTAGATCCTCGAGGAAAGATCGACAAAGCCGACTTAAACCCTTTCCCAGTCATTCATTACACTCCCAGCCCAAGTGCTGTGCCAGATGGACGAAAGCCAGCGGGCAGAGTAGTTGATGCTAAAGCACAGGCTCATGGTCCATCAACAAATGGTCAACTCCCTCCATATCACCATGGCTTGTCAGTTGATGAAATTGAGCTATTGGCGCGGAAAGAAGTCAACAAACGTCTACGACAAGGTATTCAAGCTAGGTCTGGTCATTCTGTTCAGCTTGGGGGTTAAACGTAGACTGCGAATCATATGGGTTTACATGCAGGCGTGGGCTTTCTGAAAATCGAATTGGATGTTTGTCACTTTCGAGAGGATCACATATGTTGTGACTGGATAACATGTTGATTGAGAATTTGGTGAGCATCACGCCAGGGAATCATTGAGATTGGGTTTTGCAGGGGACTTTGGGAACTAGATATGAGAGCCATTGGAATAAAGTATTAGGCAATACTGCTTCATGAAGCCGGTCTCTGCGCTGTCTACTTCTCATCCAAGCTACATACTTATGCCATAAACAATATCATTACAGTAACCTGTCTTCGATGCTAATGTTCGAAGTACCACTGTGACTGACGCTAGTTCAAAACCCACCCATTTCTTCTCATTTCACATGGAGTGGTGACTTCCTCGAAATTATTCCGCGAATGTTGACCATAGTACTTGGTAAGACTAGGAATCTCAAATATATCTTCGAACGTACAAGCTTCTTTCCATCTCGTTATCTACAGTGAATGCCTTTGTTTGGTGGTGATGATAACCCCTATTTCTGTATTGGTATTCCACCAGAGCTGCTCCTGAAATATTCTCGGCTAGACTTTACTGAAGGACTCTCTAGTCAAAGCCAATAAGCAAGATAACACTTCCAAAAAGTATTGCATATAGGTAGTTTAGTCAGAGCTCAAGTCAAGAGCAAAATTGCAGTCGCGATGCTACCATTCAATAATATAGACGAGCTTTAAGTGTAGGCTGAGGGTAAGGCGGAATTTAAAGGCGAAAGTTTCATCTCAGTCTAACCGTTTGATCTTATAACAACCCAGACTTTAGCGAATGCGAAATCTCCCTCACGTGTACGACCTTGATTTCTAATACAGTCAGTGATTTCTCGTTCTATGCTATGTGTGTCGTCATTTATATAACCTTGATGGCCGTATGAATGAATATTCATTCTTAACAGCTTCTATCTTCGCAACTTCTATCACATTACAACTCCATCTTATCGACACAAAAAGCCCAAGACCATCCATCAACCACCAACAGAAATACTCTACAACCATCACCCATTCACCAAGCCTTTATATCAGAAGTCAAAACCAGTGTGCAATATGTCGGATCAAGATGTGCGCTCCGTGGCTGAACAGCCAACCTTGAGCGCATATCAAACGGTGCTTCCAGAACTAGGACGCCTACTCCTCAGTCAACACTGCCTATCTGTGGATGGAAAGGTTGTTACCGTCGATGAATTTGCGGCAGTTGTTGAGAAGTCCACCTCTCTCATTCAAAGCAAGAAGGTGTTTCTCCAACTCCAAATATTTCGCCCAGATTACATTCAGTTTCTAATGGAACGGGAAGCTTGGGAGACTTTCTGTGAGCGTCTAACTCTCATCCATCGTACCTATTGAAAATCAAGACCAAGCTAATAATTTTTTTTCAATTATAGGCGGAGGACCAAATCAAAAGGCAAATCCGAATTATAGACCATTTCCCTCAAAGGATCCTAGAATCGACAATCCTCTCCCTCAATATTTTGATCCCGGCGCTCTTACACCAGATAGCTACGGTCTCATATACCGCGACAACGTACACCCCGATTGTCCAAATTGCAGCTGTGGCAACATGGCCTCTCAACCCGGACTTAGCAGCCAACGTCTTTACAAAGATGGTGGCACACGAGTAGGAAACTCCAAAGATAATTATAGTGCGTGGAAGGAGAGACTTGAAGAAAGGTCCAGAAAGGAGGGCTTCGCAAACTCGGACGAGCTATTTGATCAGCAATGTAGAGACCAACAGGCTAAGGATGATGAGCTATTGAGAATCAAAGCTGATGCGGTGGCGTTTGCGGAGAGACACGAAGCAGACTCCAAGAAAGAGGGATTCAAAAACTCAGAGGAGAGGTGGGAAAAGGAGTGCGAGGGTTATCGGGCTAAGGACGCCGAGCGAGAGGAAACCAAGCTTGAGGCGAAGAATCTGGTGGACTTAAAGGCAAAGAACCAAGTTGTGCCAAAGGAAAAGAATTCCGCAGAGCAGCCTGAAAGAATGATGAAGAAAAAGGATAAAAAGTGGAAGAAGCGTTCCTCGGATTGCTCCATTATGTGAGCGTGAGCCAGAAGGATTGCATGGTGGGATGAGGCTGGTGGTACTGGGTTCGGCGTTCCCTTCGTGATACGTGGTGAAGTTAATTAAAATGAGAGCTCAGTGGCGCAGCTTTATTATAATTATAATACTTTTTCTTCGTTTCAAAATCTTTACTAGATATGATGATCTCAACCTGGAAGTCTTAGATACCTAATCATGGTAGTAGTCAATGAACATGTTGATGGGAGAATTCTTTTCCTTTCCTTCAGTTATTTGAAAGACAATGTTTCTGAGATTTCAAGTATCGTTGTTTGGTGCAAGTTCGGTTAGTAATTTGAGGGTGATCTAAAGCTTGTCTTTCTTATCCATTGCCCAACTGTTAGCACAAATATGTTAAGGGGGAGGTTTTGGCTTAATTAGTCTAGGTTATTAATAAGTTAACACTAAGTTTCACTATGCTATATAGGTGCTAAGTTTATCTGGTGCAATAAGTGTTGCCTCCACGAAAGTGTTCTTTGAGAATTAGAGGAGCAAAGTATGGTGATTGTAGTCTAGAAAGACTGGAAGGAGTAATATGACGTTAGATATATCATAACATACAAAAAAACACAGGCATAGGTCTTCGCGGGAGATTCGAACTTATTTCCTCTTGAGCCAGATAGCATCAGTGATGGTGCATCATTACCATCTACATGATTGACCTCTCAGGGCCCCCTGCTACATATCAGCTAACCTTCATCATCATACGTGGACGTACCTCCTCTCCTTATTAAACACAACCAGCATCGAACTGAGAATAGGTTTAACGGTGAAGCTGGTGATTGAAAGAGACCCGAAAAGTGTTTAACCTTGAGGAAGAAGCGAAATACGCAAATTACGCATGCGAGCGAATCTGAAAAGTATAATTAGTGATAGTATTTATTCGTGGATCATTCCAAACCTGTGTTGGATTAAGTTTCTGTAGGTCTTTTGGTTGGTGTGGAGGGGATGTATGTAGGGCTTGGCTGGATGACTAGGTTGCCAGGTCGAGATGGCTTGACAAGTTTTCATGCACACTGGTGCCATAATTGTTCATGGTATTTGGGTTTGGCCTGAGACTCAACAAGGAATCGATTATTTACCTCATACCGCACCCATCAGCTACTGCCAGACTCGTGTTATCCTAGGGGGTCTTTCAATTTATGTCGCTTTGTTGAAAGATCGTCGCGAATTCTTCCTCCCCAGACCATAGGGTGTAGCATTGAGCTCTGCGAACAATTGAGATAGATTTATGCGCCGGGTTGATCAGGAAGATTCAAATTAACTCTCAGGCGCAATCCTTAGATATCATTTGTGCCAGGAAAACAATCATTATGTATAGGAAGTGGCACATAATACCGTCTTTGATGTCTTCGCGGAGCTTTTAAATACAGATATACTCATCATAGGACGCATTAGAAGCATTTTGGGGAGACGGAACTACATTTAAAAGGGGTTTTCCGGAAATATGGCGATTACTAAGACTGTAGATTTTAGAGGATCTAACAATCCGAATGTCAGTTTAATGTGAGCAATGTTGCCTGCTGCTGCTGCAAGGTGTAAGTTCGTGTTTCCAAAGATGCCCAGCGGTGTCAATATCTTCCAGTTTTGTGTTGCCAGTTCTCGGGAGCTCTTGTATCGTACATACTCCTTTTGGGCACACATTCTACCACGGGAAAAAATAACAACAAGGACGGTGGAATAGCTCCCAACTGATCTGACCTTCCCTCATCTCAATTTTAACAGACTGAATTTGGCAGTCCAATTCAAGAGAGAATTTTGCAGAATCAGAAAATGTATCTCCATGCACAGAACTCAAGTAGGTAAGCTTTATTTTATATCCACAAAACATATTGCTAACGGTGTTGGAGTGAACAGTCGCTGTTCTCCAGTCCATGAAAAATCACGTGAGACTATAATTACATAATTTACCTTGGGCCAGCATCACTATTTTTCTTTTCTACCCCAGATTGCGTCTTTTCTTCTTCACCACAATCATCAACATACAATTGCAATACCTTTGCCCCCTAGATCATAAGGATTGAAAAAACCCCAGATCTAACAATAACACGCGAGATTTACTCCTCGAGGTTATTTGTTGTTGGTCCAAGGATTGTCAATGTTCAATAGGGATACATTCCATCCACTCACTAGTGTAAGGGAGAATTGTTCAAATGCCAATGAGATATCTAGAAGATATCACTTTCCCTACAAGTAGGAATGCATTTTCGCATTCCTTCTCGGAAACACCATGACAACTTCTATCTCTTGGCTCTCTCTGTTTGTTGTTTCTTTTTTTCGTCCTCTTATTGTCATCTTTACATCAACACTGTCTTTATAATTACCCCCATAAATCAATGTCACAAGTGCAGATATTATGCCAGCAGATGAGAAAGGTTTCTTGAGAACTCTAGCATTATTCACATTCATTTGAGTTCTACAGTATAAGCAAGGGCGGCGATAGTACAGAGCTCAGAAGTCCGCGACAAATTTAATTCATCATCTTGAGTGATTTGATATTCCAACATGCCTCCTCCGTCTATAGGGGCAGAAATCCCAATTGGTTCAACAATTATACCACTGGGTGGGATTATTGGCATTGCCATTGGTGGTGCTATCGTGTTGATTGTGGTTGGCCTTATAGCCGTTACATATGTCAAACGAAACCATCGCAAAGTCCAAGAGAACGAGGCGCGAAACGACAAGGAGACAAGATTGGCTATTCGAGCCAATTCATTACCATATTCCCTTCCTCTATTCGCGACCCCTTACCATTATTTACCTCCGAAGCATGCCCCGCGTCGACCCGCCACGGTGGTGCACACAGACTTTATAGATGAGGAGGATGATGAGGAGGATGATAATGTTGTCAGACCGGGTACGAAAATATCATCAGGGCAGAAGGGAATCTTTCAAAAACAAAGATCTAGCATCAGAGATTCATGGCCATTGGCGTCTAGGGTTCAAACTACCATAGTGCCTCTTCCCCATGTTCAATCCGAGAGAAACATACGAATCAACTGCGTCGCGCCACCAGGATATGTGCTTTCCGAGCCACAACGTCCGAAGAGAACATTTTCTAGAAAGTCTCCAACCAAGAATTCAGATTCTGTAGAAGATATCACAATCATCAATGGAGAACCGAGGATGCATCATGGAAGACGTCGATCTAACTCGGAGAACCAATTATCTTCCATCTTAAAGTCAACCTCTCAACGTCTTAGGGATACCCACAGACAGTCTTTAAGGAGGAGTTGGAATAATCTAGGCAAGTTTCCAGGATCGCCGCCGAAACAAAGGTTACCAAGCCCTCCGATAAACAAAGCCACAGAAAGCAGGGAGGTTCTTCTCTCCCCTGATTGTTCCACACTAGATCAGGATTCCCTCCAGGATATTCAATCACCGCGAACTCCAAGTCCTGGAAAGAGAGTCCCAAGAACCGCTGGTAGGGCTTTCAAGAAACGAGGAAGATCACCAACACCTTCCGGAGGATCAGATGACAGCCTTTGCGGAATCGATACTCCTGATCTTGTGATTCCAGCACAGCTCACATCGCCAAGTAAAAGTGGTCGAAGATTTGAACAGCGACATCAAATGAATCTCTCGCCGACAAAAGGTTCTCATGCCGCACAAAAGACGAATCGTACCTCAAAAATATCACCCACAAGCGATCCTTTCTTTTCCTCGGTGAATAGCGCAAAGGTTATTCCATCTAGTACGATATATGGACCACAACCTCGTTATATGAGAAAGGCTACATTTGGGCAAGAAGAAACACGGGAGGTTCCTTCGAGTCATGGTGATTTACCATTGAAAGACATTTCAGGTAATCAATTGGGACCATTGGTCAAAGAACCTCGATCTCCACCGCAATCATCAGAGCTCAATCCATTCCAATGGTCACCAAAGGAGGCTATGCAATCTCGACCCAGCTCAGCAAGTCCTAATAAGATCATATCGAAAAGAAAAGGCCACAAGCGATCTAATGTTGTACGAATGTCTGGACTGTCTAGACCCACAAGTTTTAGTGTAGTTCATGAAGAGTCGGAAGGAGAGTCTCCTGGCATGACCACAACAATATCTAGGCCAACTCTGCGTGTAGTCGAGCCGAGTCCTTCGTGTACTTCACTCGCCAGCAGACATTCCAGTGCGATTATGCCCCGTCCACCATCCGTGTCCACTTTCAACCCAAGCATTTCAATACCATCTTTGAAACCAGGATTGCGGCAGGTAGCATTGAGTGTTGATAGATCTTCAACACCACCCCCTTTAAAAATCAACCCAACCTTCAAGATAGCGCCGATTAAGCCTGTAGAGAGACAGGCATCACCAGAGCCAGAAGAATACTCCCCCACCCCACCATCTTCTAAAGTAAAACCGATTCTTAGCATTCCTCCACTCAAGCCAATAGATCGATATATATCAGAGTCACCAGACACAGAGGAGTACTCGCCCACCTTATCAGTCTGCAATTATTATGCTGAAAACATAAACTCCGAAGTCGAATTCTTCAAGCATGCTCGATCATCACTTGCAATAAAGTCCCAGGTCCGTCGTCATTGTCAAAATATTGATGAAGAAATTATTAGCCCCGATACTCCCACTGAGAATTTGGTCTCTTTTCCAGCCCTTCCTCCACCGGATCCTGCAACTGAAGTCACAAACTCAAGTAATGGCTCAGTTCTTCCAGAGAATTTGAGATCGGGACGTCCTGTATCACAAGCGGGCAATCCGTCGAGTCTCACCCGAATGTCCCATGGCAACACGACTAACATCAGAGCACAGATTCCAAAAAGAGTGTCGTTCACTAATATCCCCAACACCAGACCATCCAGCCGGACCCGTCTTTCTCAGTCATTCACGAGCACTGAGAATAACGCATTAGTTCTCGGTCCAAGGCCCCTTTCACGCGCAAACGCCCCATCCCCTTTGACTATTCCACCTACATCTTTGCCCGCACCGCCAATTCTCAGCACTCCACTCCCAATACCTGTTCGTCTCACCGGTCCCCGTCCCGAACCACCCAAATCTTCTTCTTACAGTACCGCAATGACTAATTTCACATCCAACACCCCAAACTCTACGCGAGAGTCGATCGCTACAAGCATAGGCCTCTTACGTCGAATGAACTCCGACATTTCCTGCATTAGTGCCGGGGATACCGATTCTTCTCCGATGGTTCCTGGTATTGGTCTCGATTGGGGTGATCGTCGGCGTATGAGTCGCGCATCTCAATTCTATCTCTCCATTGGGTCACCCATAGATGGTGCTGCTGTTCCAAATTATAGATCCTCACTCAGCATGCTTTATCCAAATACTTATTCCGCTTACTCTAGCACTTACTTCCCTCAAGGCAACGACTCAAGTACTAGTGTCAACAGTATTGGTGAAAGGCGACAGTCGAGGAGTGACTTGATGAACCCAAACTACGGAAATCTACACGAGATTCTTGAAGATATAAATGCAAGTCGTGAAGGAAGTCAAGGAGAAAATACGAGGGGAAGTAGTCCGGTGGCTATGGGAAGACATGGGCTAAATGTTAAAGAGAAGAAATTGTCATTGAACAACCTTACTATTCTTCCTGATGGAGGAATCGAATATTTAATAGACTATGAGGATGAGGATGAACCAGTTATTGAGCCTTTATCATTATCGAAAACAAATGCGAACGTGGCAAAAGAAGGAAAAGTAAACAAAGACGGGAAAGAGACACGCTGGTCTGACGCGATGATCAAACCTCTCACAAAAAATACTCGCCGAGAAAGCAAAATGGAACATCCAACCCCCAAAACACCACCGAAGTGGGGGTGGAGTCAGGCGGTCAATGTTGCAAAAGAGAGACTCGGGAGGAGTCCGACAAGAGATAAAGAGAACACGATGGATAATGATTGGAATATGGGAAGAGACAGTCCGGAAAGTCTAGGATTATATGATCAAGATGGATTTTTGAGGAGTTCGCCAGAACACACCAAGACGGATGAGGAGAAGAGGGGGAGAGTGAGAGAAGCGACGGTCGTTGGATCAAGTGTGGATGTAATGGAAGAGAAAACGAGAGAAAGGCTATCTGCGCATATCGTTACATGATGAGTCTTCGATATAAGGATTGTCGGTTGATGAGGAGTAATGGCGGAGAACGAGCACATTGGTGCAATTGGATAACACATATTTAAATTTCTAATTCTTTGTATTTTTGAAAGTAAAAGATTATAGCTAATCTTTATACATTTGGCATAGAGAGGATCTTGGTGTTTGCAGTCGATAATTTATTTAGTATTGCAGTGCTAGGTCATTTTCTTTCGTATCATTTATTTATGCGTCTAGTTATCAAATTCTTTCACCCTTTAGTCAAATATAAACTTCATAAACAGTTCCTGATTAAAAAATTTAATTTGCCTACCGGCTCCCTGCAGCTCCTTGCACATTTCCTGTCGCCCTTCACCTTGATCACAATTTCAGATACCTTTTCTCCCCCGCCATTCAGTATCTCTATCAGGGTTATGCGGCGTGCCAGTCTGCTATCTGAAGCACATCCTCTCATTTGAAAACAAAGACCTCCCGTGGCAAGTGGTTCTGGGTTTTCTTCTCCCTCATCCTTCGAGCACTTTGTTGCTCTTTTCTTTTTCAACTGGCTAACTGCACAATTTCCGAGTTTCGCAGAAAGATTTCAGTTTTCTAAAAGATGGTAATTTTCGAATATTTATAGCCTTCTGAAGATCGAAATTTTGATTGTAGTCTGCTAGTCCGAACTATTCGACATCATGGTTATAAGTGTCAAGGGAAGCTCGCAATCATTACCTGTCACTAACTGCATGAGCTAAAATGAGGAATTATCTAGCTAAATCTGTATCCCTTTATTGATTCATGAAATAGTAGATGGAAATTGAAATTTAGTCATACCAAACAACTATTTAAAACCCACTGAAATAGCCTACTATATTCATCAAACCAACACGTCAAAACCCTATTCCAGAACAAACATCTCACCATGCCACCCATATATTCTACTCAGCCTTCCACCAATACGCCTAGCCACAATATATGAAATCTTTGAGGTAGATCCCGGAGAATGTGGTTGATGTATCTGCATTCCCCTCATTACATCTCCTGTCGTTGGCGTAAATTGCCACTTCGACCCCATCAATTTCTCAATCTCGAAACCGACAGATTTCATAGCATATAGAAAGTCGGCCCAGGTGATTTCTCCTGGGGGGTCAATTTGGTTAGGCTGGAAAAACATGGATTTGAATACTTTGTGAGATCGACTCTTGAGTTTGAAGACTTGCTGCTCAATCTGTGGAGTATTCGGTGACGGTCCCGTGTCTGGTGTCTGGTCAAGGATCGGTAGAGCTGCTTTTCCGCGAGTTTTGCTCTTGACTTTGTGCTCGGGTGCCTTGAAACTTGTGCTTGGCTCGCACGAAGTAAATTTTGGCAAGGGGATGTATTCGGAATCATCACTCTTCTTGGGTCTATTTGGTATTCTGATAGGCGCTATCCATTCAAGAGTCCGTTCGGGTTGTCTAGGATTCTGAAAAACATGCCCCACGCATTTTTTCAACGTCTTCCGTGGCCCAAGCTTTTGGAACTCGTAATCAACTCTCTGCCAGAAATGGTCGAGATTCTTTTCGGCTGCTCGCATTGCATCTGTGTTTTGCTTCGTTCGACGTTTGTCGGATGGGTAATATAATTGATCATCAATTATCAGGGCTCCCACCCTACCCATAGAATCGATTCCCAAATTGAGAGAACGGCCCACCTCTCTCGCCAAAGCGAACCGAGAGGGAATCTCTGCCTTGAGCTCCTGAATTCTGCCGGGATTAAGGGTGCTATTGTGAAGGTTTATTGTATCCCATGACAGAGATATCTCTATCTCATGTTGAATAGCCGCAATTAAAGCCAAATCCGAGAATTCTCTGGATAAATATGGAGATAGCTTTGCTTTTAGCTTTGGGTCTTGTTCAAGCATATGCTCAATCTCATCCACAATATTGGGCAGACCGACAATATGCTGCTTCTCCTCGCGCCAAAGTGTTTGGAACAGCCACAAAAATTCGTCGTTCCAACTTTTAGCTTCTTTTTTGAAACTAACACTCATATGATTAAGCATTTGTTCAGTTGGCGTCGGTTGTGAGATTCGGATACAGGCAGAGCGATACGCCGGTGAGGCAGGGATTCCCGCCTGTAAGTTGCCAATCGCATCCCAGCTTACATACCGGACCATTTCTCTAACGTATATAAGTTCTCTCTCATAATCCACAGGCAATCGCTGACCGGGTGATAATGACGCACAGGAATTTTTCTGCAGAACAGCTAGATTGTTGAGAGCTTTACAGATTATATCCCAAGTTATCAAAGCCGAATACGCCTCCACAATGGTACTACTGATAATAGTCTCCCAAAACAGTTGTGTATCCACCGTATGATGTTGGTTTCCCGCTGCATCTAATATCAACTCTCCGCGATGTTCACGTCTTTCTTTGACTATTTCAGCAAAATAGCCAGGATCTTCTCGCAGATCATGAATATGATCCTCTGCACTGGATCTCTTGGCGGCAACTATTGCTTGAAGTCGCTTGAAGTTGACTTTGGATGGCAGGCGATAAGGAGCCTCTGCGGTGACCGAAGCGAGGCTAGTCCATTCTGAAATCTCACCAATTGAGGGCGGTTCTGGCAACACTGGTCTTTGAAGAAATTGCGGTCCAAGGTCGACATCCTGCAGCATAGTTTCCGAAAATTGTACTAAAAACCTCAGTATTCTTTCTTGTATCTCTAAAAGTACCAATCCTTCAGCAGGCATGACTGCCAAATCTGTGTCCACCTTGTGAACGAGATCCCGTTTACTATATCTTGGAAAAAATCGGCCGTATTCTTCAGCGGTTTCTCCATTGATGATTGAAAGATGGGTGTCCAAAATCTGGGGTGCGACGGCATCAATGATCTGACCCAAGTTCGTAGCCTTAAGATCTGTGTAGGCAAACAGTCGTGGTTGATATCGACCTCGGGAATTTAGAAGAAGTAATATGGCCTTCCCTTTGATGAGATCTTCAACATTCATATATGGATGTAGGAAGAATTGCCTGTATTTGGTGCTGTGACATATGTCTTCATCTCGTTTCTTGAAGAAAATATCGAAATCTGGTCGATGTTTCGGAGGTAATCCAGGCCAGCATCTTAGAATAATTGTTGTTCTCTGCGATTTAGACTTTTTGTTCCATAGATTCCGAATGGCTTCCTCTTCTCTATCTAAGATTTCGCGCAACCTTTGAAAGTTCCTGAAGAGATCCGTCGATATTTTCCTAGCCTCGAGCTGAATCTCAGATAGAGTAGAGTTTTTGGTGGTTATCCAAGACATGATTCTACTGCTGAAGAATGTCGAATGTATTTAAGAGGAATTTTTGATAATAGTAGACTGTGACAAGATGTGAAGAAAGTTGTAAACACAAAGTTTCATAGATTAGGTTGTAAATAGTATGTTAAAAGGAGTTTTTACAAACTTTAGATGTAAGCAGGATGTCGACTTATAAATAATGCAAGTTTAACAATGTCACAACTGTACTAGACTGTACAGCAGCTCAGTGTATTGGATATACTACAGCAAAAATCTACCCAATGAAATAATTTCTTGTTAGTAGTCGATTGGGGGAGGGGGTCATATTTTCCACTCTGGTAATAAAAGAGATCCAGGGAGAGGATATAGGAGGCAACGATTTTAGTAAAATAACGAATTGCCGATGTCTCCTTATTGGTACAATTGGGGGAGCGAAGAGAGTATGAACAGAGCGTTCCACAAGTGAGGCGGGATTTAGAAGATGAAATGCTTGCCTTTATCCACTAATTGAAATCTAAAAAATTTGAAACACCAATACACTGGCTTAATATATCCTTTCAAATAGAGTAAAGATGGCTAAGTACAACAGCATCGATAGTTAGCGATGAACATATTGAATATTATATATCAATAAAAAATATAATTTATGGATTAAATATTTCCTATTAAGCGAGAAGTATATTCAATTCAACTATTGTATAGCAGTAGCACTACACTTTCTATCCTTTCCTAGCTCAAGGAACGTAAAAATTTATGCACAATTTTCCTCAGATACGAGGCTCGAGTCTGTCTACTACCTCCCGCTTCATGAATGCGATCTATGTAACTTTCTTTCTATTTCTTACACGCAAGCAATGGTCCTCCGTAATCTCCTGCTGAACGTCTTCTTTGAGTATCTCTGGTATCTTTGAAGGGTGACGTGCGCAGATATGCCCCTCAAGAACATCAGCTTTTGCAAAACTATGTAAGGTTTGTAGCGAATTACGGGTAGAAATACCATTCTTGCATGCACAGATGTACTGCTTCCGGTCGACTCCGTACCATATATACTCGAGATTCACACTCTCGCAACTCTCTTGATATTGCCAAACGAGTCATGGCCTCCAATGGTCGATACAGATATTCTTTGATGGGTAATCGTTCAATGTTATTTAGCTCACCGATTGCATAGCTAAGAGTCGAAATCAGCAAGTTTCCATTAATGTTGATGGACGAAGTGAGCACGGTGTACCCAATCTCCGGATTGCAGTCCAACAATAAAGGGCTTTCGACTATTCAGATCATTTTGAACATTGCAATCGTTCAAATGCTTCAAATTGATTGGATGTTCTAATTACAATAAACGTTCTTAATGGATTGAACATTCAAAAGTAGTATATTGTTGGATTGTAGGTCGGATTATTGAAAGCTTAAGCGAGCGTATTTTCTTAATATGAGCGACAAGCTGCGCAATCAAGTCTCTTGACGAGCAAACAGGATAAAAAACTGCTTACCTTTTAAGGGAGTAGGGATTAATATTTGGGTCTGGTCTGGTATTCCATCTTGTAAAGGTTCTTTGGATTTCGCCGTTTTATATCCTGACACTCAAGGAGCGCTACACATTCAAGGCTCTCAGGGAGTTCGAAATCGTGGGGTTTTGATGCGTTTGTGTAAATCAAATTGAAGAGGCCCGTGGGTTCGAGGAAGATGTTGTACTCCCATGACTGATATCTGAACCTAGAGATTGTAGATTATTGACTGAGATGTTGAAGGAGAAATCTTTTTGTGGGAGTTTTTACTCAATGGTTCAGTTGAAACCTTTATCTTCCACTAATAGGAACACTCAATAATTTTTCGTCCTTTAACATCCTGATCCCTTCACGTTGAAATCCACTCGAAGAAGACATTACAAAACGGCATTCGGTGGTTCCGTGAAAGGAAAGTTTGTCTTGCGTGATTGATAAATTTGTTCTTGAACTGAATTTAAGGACCTGAATTGAATGCAAGGGAAAGTTGTGTGGAACTGGACTGGGAGGACAGGCGATGGGATTAAATACCTGGAACCATTGATAGTACCTACTAGTACTACAAATAGTGGTTTTTGTGAATCATTAATCGTGGGAATTCTGTGAATCATTCTTCCACTACACACTAAACCCTACTCAGACTACTGTTTTTGAACACATGGGTGATTTAGTTTGCATATACTGTAAATCATCATACACCGGGTCTGCCATGATGTGCAGATTTATTCGCCCACCGCAATTCATCTCTTCTCAAAAGCACACAGTCTCGATGTAAGCCTTCCATGAGCACTTAGTTTTAGGGTTAAGGATTGATTATTTTACAAAGGTTGCAATACAAAATAGATGTTGTTCTACTTAATGATATTAATCTTCAAAGAGTATACCTCGGCTTGGGCCTTTCATGCACATGGTAAGGAATGTCTGGAACCTTCTGCTTTGCAATATATAGGTTTGGGGCGTGATCAGGGAGGATTGGTGGTGAGTTTTGTGGTGGTAGGTAATGTGTGATATTGGTGAACTAACTTGGGATGGCAGATGATTTGAGGACTGGTTTGTTTTATTCACATGGTCAAGTGAATAACTTATCAGTCTCTTTTGATACTGAAGAATTTGTGGTGAATGTATAATCTTAACATCAATCAAGTCTGGCCTATCTGTGAACTAAAGCAACAAACAACAGAGTTCCGATTCGCACTCAACAAGTTCCCCACCAGAAACAGAAACACATTGCTTTTGTCATTGTGAGATAAATCACTTTGCGTTATTGTTTGTGAGGAAATCGAACTTAGATGCTTTTAGTGAAGGGTTGGTAGATTAGAGCAATAAGATCAGAATAATGTTGAGATTAAGGAAAGAAACACATCTCCTTAAGATATCAGAGCTACAGTCATGGCCCGTATGCAATTACAATGAAATGAAAACCAATCAAGAGTCACACTCCGTAAGTAGTTGAAACGATTTTGAAACAATGTTTGCGAAGCGCACAACAACATCCACTATGCATCAACGATCCATCTCAACCCAAATCCTCCTTCTCCAAGACCTCAGTTACACCTTCATTCCTATATATCACCACTTCTGATTTCTTCAAGGAGTATTGGACTGGTTTTGGAGCATTAAATATTTCTGTGAGTTCTTCGAGCTATGATGGGGTTGAGTGTCAGATTAGTCGATGTTCATATGTATGAAATGAATGAAGGGATATGAGAGAATTCGCGTGATCTTACTGTCCTCCCTTTAGTCTCTACGAAAAAGAACTTGTGGTTTGTTAGTTCATGTGTGAATTCCGGAGAGAGAATGAAAAGGGGGGAAAGCTCACGTAAATGAAAGCGACTTCCAGTAAATCCCAAAATATGAATCTACACCGTCATCAGCCATTATATCACCATATGATCAAATCCCCAACCCACAAATAATAATACCTCCACCCCGCCCCCGAAAACGCGATTCCCGTAACAAAAGTATTATAAAACCCCGCCACATTCCCCACCAAGGTATAAAGGGCCATTCCTTTAGCACGACTCTCATACCTCAAAACTTCCACGGCGTAAAGTCCTTGCATGGGTGTCCAGCCCAACGCAAACACGAAACTGAAAAGAAATATCATGGCGATTTCGGCATTAGATGCAGCTGAGGATTTGGTAATTGTGAGATGCGTGTTGGGGGATGTGGTGGTGTTGAGGGCGTTGAGGATGAGGATTATCAAGAACAGGAGGGATATGATGAAGGTGGAAAGAAGAAGTTGGGGGCGTCTGCCCCAGTGGTCGGTGTAGGCTGCTCCTAGGAGTGCACCGGCGAAGGAAAGCACGGACTGCATGCCTTGCTGGGTAATCTAAGTGTGATATACTCGAGTAAAGAATGATTTTGGAACTTACTAGAAGCAATTGAGTATGATTGTTCTCAATTCCTGCACCTGATAGCATTTGTGGGTAGTAGTAACTGACTGGACCTGCTCAACCATCAGCCCTTAAATCCTTTCACGGGATTCTTGTAGCTGTATTTTCCAGAAGGATAGAGAAAGGAGGACGTACCATTTCCAGTCCACTGCCCAAATAAAGCAATAGCACAAGTCAACATAGTTCGATATCTAACTTCCCTCGAATTAAACAGTTCTCTAAAGTCCCACCACCGTTTATCGGCACCCGTTTTCGAAATTTCTTCTATCATTTCGCGAAATTCGAGTTGTACTATAGGTGACTGTTGATCATCTTCTCCGTGATACTTGGCCATAGTGTCAAGAGCCTCGTCATGTCGATCATTCGCTATCAACCATCTCGGGCTCTAAACATCTTGTATTAATCCCCTAGTCACGTTCCATGGAGGATCAAAACTTCCACGCAAAAGAAAATGCATACCTCTGGCAAAAATAACACTGAAATAAACACAACCCCAGAGAACATCATCTGAAGCCATAAAGGGATTCTCCAAGCTTCCGAACCATTGATATAGCTCGTGCCATATGGTACTATGCATTTTTAGAAGATATACAGAGAGAAAAGGCAGAAAGGTACTAACTGAATGTCCCCGGTATAGCACCCACAAAATAGAATGTAGTATAAACACCCGTCATGGCACCTCGAAAAGACGGATGTGCCATTTCGCTCACACTGGGAATCATCAATACTTCCCCTTCTACTTCCATTTCAAGTTTTCACTCACTAAGGTAAAGCAGAACTGGGGCCCATCGCAGCGCCGACGCCTTTTCAATCAGAATTTTGCATACATGCACTTCATCAATATGATATTTGATTCCTTACCAAGCATAAATCTCCCAATCATAAAAGCGGCCAAGCTTCGACTCGTAGCCTGCACAATTGCCCCAACAATAATAACACCCGCACCCAAAAACATACCCCAT
>NGKI01000008.1:1972938-1986360 GCA_002162615.1 Myriosclerotinia duriaeana
CCAAAATAACCCCCCCCAAAAAAACCATGACTCACATCAGCAGCGGGCCCCGCAAACCCTGCCCCGACCAGATTTCCGATCGTAAAAATCGCATAAACAATCCCCGTCCCCGGTGTACCCTCCGTTAGCGAAAACCCAAAATAACTCCTATACTGCGCATATGAGTTGATCGAACTCATTACACTTCCATCGTAACCGTTTACTGCTGCGTTGAGGGTGGCGAGGAACAGGATTGTGTAGAGCTTTGGAATTCTCATATCAGAATTCCAAATTGGCGTTTGAAGTAGTAAGAAGGACAGGGGCGAAAGAGAGAAATGGAAAATACCTGGAACATTCTCCTAGTCCATAAACTCGGTTTTTGTTTTGCCGTAGCATCCGTCAGCGCAACATTTTTTACTGTTTTTACCTTCGTAGATGGTTCATTGACTTGCTGTTCAGTCATGTTGGTTGATCTGGTTTCTGTGCATCCATCGATGTATTTTTCTCTGTTTGTCTTGATATCTTGATTTACGAGTGGATATTGGGGGACTTTCTGAGACTTTCGAGGATGATGAACATGGTTGCATGTTCAAATGCGGGGTCTCGGGAGTCACAGAGTAGCAGCAGACACAAATACAACACCCAATTGCACAAAAAGTACATCGGCAATCATTAACCTATGAGTAGTAAGAAAATGGATCACATGGACGACAATATTATATGTAGTTCAATGGAAGCATTGAATTGATAGGTTGGAAATTCGATCAATCGAGGGGTAGGCTAAGCGATTATCACTAACCCCGCTCTCAATAAGAGTTATCTTGCCCTATAGCAGGAATGGATGTAACGTTTCGGCCTACCTCCAAAACCTTAACATATCGTAGCACTGTCAATGAGTTTGATAATGATTAGAACGAATTAAAGTGCACTTAATCTCAAGGGCAAGATCAAAGGTCATTCAAATGAGAGCCAACAGTCTATAGTATTAGATATCCTATATAATGGTATTCAGGATATACTGTCACATTTGAATGTACGATGTACTGAATGTCGAATTTCTAATTAAGGCTGTCAATGAATACAATAAGTCTAGGACTATAGTAAGATTACAAAAAAGTCTACACGGAAGAGCACTTCAAGGTTTGAGACATTGGGCTGAATCCCCACGTGGAATTTTTGTTGTCCCCGTACGAAACACGATTTGTCAAAGCCACATATATAACTTCGCAAAGCATTCCAGGTTTTCTTCATTTCATTTTTTCTTATGTATTCTTTACTACGTACCACAGTATGCGTATTCAAACTCAATGTAGTAAACGAAAATAACTATATAGATGAAGATTAAAAACTGACAATCGTGTTTAATCCTCATATTGTGAAAGAGTCGTGCGAGATACATGCATTCCGATAGCACGCTAGGAGAAAACAACAGAGATTAAAAGCTTAATAGAAATATATAAAAAACTAACAAAAATTACCAACAGACAGTTTGAAAGTAAATTAGAAATAATAATTATATATTTCGATGGCGAATACAAATTTAGGATTTCAACAAGCTTATATTTGTTGAACTTGTAATCATATAACTATCAACTAAGCTATTCTAAATACATTAAAAACATGTGTTTTTCCACAATATTGAGGTTAATTAAAATGGCGTCATTGATGAATAAGAGGATGTTGATAAGATCGTATTTCATTAAGCAACGATACTTCTTCAATTTACCAATCTCATCAAGATGAAACTATGCATTTGAAAGTCCTCATATTGCATCTATTTTTGTCTCCAGGGTGATATCGACTTCAATTCCCCGCCCTAGATGCCATGTTACCCACCATTATCCCGCTAGTTCTTAACTTTTGTTCAGAGTCCCGGAATCATATTCTTGAATGTCATTACACTCTTTATCAGTTCCCAAGAGCTGAGGATGTGCTATAAAGACTGCCATATAAAAGATATCGGCGTATGCTCATCCTAACAGTCCAGATTACAAGCTAAAGAACTAAATTGCTCCTATGAAGATCTCACATCTAATATGCGATCAAAGTAGTTTGCGAGGCCCTAACTGGGAACAGATCTGATTTTTCTCCGTTACGCTCAGGGACTACGTGGCGAAATGCCCCCGGATATCGAGTATACTTGTATTATAAAGTATTAAATTTATCATTAAAAAGCAGGTGCCTTATTGTATATTATTTATCTGTAATGATAATGTTATTCTGTGATAAAGCCGCCAAATCGCGGTGAAATTCAGGATCTTCAGTAGAATCTTCGGATCAAACGAGTACAAAAAGTTTGGTATTATTTAATCTCGATTGTAACCAAATACACTTTCATCATCTTAATTGTGCTTTCTTTTATTAGTATGGACTCCAGCCTGCTGGAATTCTACAAAAGAGTTTAAGGGGCCAAAGCACTTTGGTGTAAGTTTAAGTAGGTCGCACTTGAAAGGCCTTGAGGACTATGAGAGAAGCTATCAACCAACCTGGATCTAACCCTAATCCTACTATCATACACAGGCTGCCACTGTATGTTGCAGTCCGAGTCCCTTTGAGACAATGAAATCTCCGAATGGGATAAGCCTGCTTCCATAGGGACGGCTTTGTCTTGAGTGCATTGTCTTTATTTTGAAAAAGTTGAAAACAGTTAATGATTAATACTCAAAGCTTCCGAATGCATTTCCTTTGTTTATAAATTTTTGAAATCACCAAGCATTCAATTCTTAACACTTATGTCATTTATCTCTGTCTCTTTTATAATAAACTAGTACTATCAATGCTGCCATACTAACAATATCATATTCTACAATTTTTCCAGTAACAATATCAAGTTCATTTAAAGCCAATGGCATCAGAAGCTTCTCCAGAATACAAAGCCAAACTCAAGGCGGCGGAAATAGCTTGGCTTAACAGCTCCAAAAACTGGAATGATGACTATTTGAAAACCACTTCCACACCCAATACACATTGGGTAGGAAAGAAAATCCTGGGTAGAGGCAATTACGCAGTTACAGGATTATGGGAGCTTGTTGATAATGTCACTGGTGAAGTATCTAAGCAGATGGCTGTCAAACAAGGCTCTTTACGCGAACCATCATTGTCTAATGAAAGCTTGACATTGAAGGATTTTCAGGGTAAAGGTGTTCACATTATCCAACTGCTTAGGGAAAGATATACAGATAAAGGACAAAATACGTTCAAAGGGGTCCCGGATTATGAGGACATAGATCCACTACCCAAAAAAGATGAGGACACAGTGGAAAGATTATACATAGAGTTTTGTCCTCTCGGAGACTTGGAAGCATGGATGGAAAGTTCTATTTTGTATGTGTTAGCCTTCTACCTTGTTGTATAAAGAGAGGAAGCTGATGACCAATGACTAGCGAAAAATTCGGAACAATGTTCGATCTAATGCCTGAATGGATTTTCTGGAAAATATGGGAATGCTTAGCAAGAGGTATTTGTGTATTGGCATATGGAAATGAAAACCTTGATGTGGAGGTTTCGGAGTTCAAAGATGCTTTTGTTCATTTTGATATTAAGCCTGAAAATAGTAAGTCAAATATATTAGCTCTCTTTCTTAGCGAAATACGTGAGATCAGAATGTAACAGATTAACTAATTGCTTATTATGATATACAGTTCTTCTTGGTGTTAGTGATTTGAATCATACGAAGACTCCAATTATGAAGGTATATGGAAATGAAGATTTGATATACATTGCTATGCTGATGTTCTCATTAATTAGATTGCGGACTTTGGTTTATGCTTCGATATAGAATCTCAACAGACCGAAGGAAGAAGAAGGGCCATGCAGCACCGAGGTGATGCAGGAGTCATGCCACCTGAACAACATAACCCCGAGAGAGGAGATCAAATAGGTAGTTGGGGTAATGTATGGCAATCAGCTAAATGCGCGAGCATGCTTTTCACCAGAGGAAAAAATTTCTTTACTCGTGCTGTTGGTCCACCTTGGACAATTCAGTTTTCTCATCCGGACATCAATAACAACGAAGCTTTCGAAACATGGGGCACGGATTTAAAGACTGCAATAGAAGTGGAGACTTCAGACGCCAAGAACATAGAAGGAAGGCATTACAGTGAAAATGTGGATAAGATGTTGTATTGGTGTCTGGCTGTCGACCCCAAAATACGACCCGAACCACGACAGTTATTGAGGGAGATTCTGAAGATACTCAAAGGATTGGGTGAGAGCGGAGAAACCGAATTACCAGAAAGCCCACAAACTTCACCACCTAAATCTTCACCAGCAAGCACCAAGTCTCCCGAGAAGCAGAAAGAAGACAATGCGGGAAAAGAAAACAAGGAAAAGGGGCAACTGCACCGACCTTCTCCACCGTATCATCGATTCAAACAACGCCGTCTAATCAAAGTAAAAAAATTCAGAGCATACAGAATATCATAAGGAGATGAGGAGTAAGATTATTACCGTTTGTGTGTGCCAAATTGGTTCTTGGCATGCAGAGTTTATTGATATAAAAATATTTTATAATACAACTAGCTTCAATTTGATAAGACTCAATTAATTCAAAATGAAAGTTTTTACTGAAATCTAAGAAATTTAACTCGATCTCGCTCAGCAAATGATACTCCAACAGGCTTGAGCACTCTACCCTACTTGTCACGATACACTCAATATAGTATGGTATGTATTGTATAATGATGATGCAGATTGAAGAGTAACTAGAAGTAGCTACTTATATGCATGTAGTGCGTATGGTGGGTGGTTCCTGCCCTAACACTACTTGCGAGTATTTAGTTTTTTCAAATAGTACCTTGCTTTAAAAGAGTTTTATAAATTATTTACTTGATTATAAATAACCTAAAGATCTAACGTAGCGGCCTAAAGCAGAACTCTTATAATACTAGTAAAAGAGTATCACCTAGTATACGTGATATCGATAGTACTAACTATTATTCTAACAATTATTCTACCGACTTTTTTAATGGTCAGCATTAGTAATAACCATTTTAAATAAAAAGATGATAACCATACAAAAAAAGCAAATTTAATTATCACTATTAACTTTTTAAATATTAATTTAATTTTAAAATTTGATATAACTTTTAATAAAGATTTTATTAAAGATTTCAAATATCAAAATAAATTTAAATTATTTTTAATATTAATAGATTTATATTAATTTAAAATATAATAATAAAATTGAAAGGGTATGTTTGAATTATTAAATATGTAGGGTAATTTTAATAATTATATATAAAAAGCTTTGATTTTTTTATTATAGAATTAGTTTTTGCTTAATAATGTTACGAGTCTACAGAGGTTTACCGGTGTTTCAGTCTCGGACGGACGAAACATATTAAAAGGGGCTGTGCATTATACTTATTTTAATAACTAACAATAACCTTAAAAAAACTCTGTATAATGGATTATATATGTATATACAATAAAACCTTGGCGTTTTGCTATTATAAATTGTATTATAAATAATCTCTAAATTCCTTTTTTAAAAAAGTAATAAAAAATTTTGGCTTTTAATATACTACATTAATTTATTATTTATTCTATTTAACAACTTTTTTTATTTTATTTAAAAATAATCTATCAATTAATTGCTATTATTATTCTTTTATAAATCCTTTGTTTACAAAATAGTTAATATACATTGCACTCTAAGGCTAAAGGCTAAAACTTTTATATAAAGTATTTTATCTAAATATATCTCTCAACAAAAACTTAAAAATCTTTTTAAAAAAAAACATTAAAAGAATATTTATAACGCTAGCAATTATATATTGTTTTCCAAACACTAATCTAACTTTGCAGCAAAGCTTTCCTTGTAAGTATAGTTTGAGGCTATCCGAGTCGAAATAAAGGCTATAAAGAGGTTTAAAAAAAAAGAAATTTGTAAAGCTTTTAAAACTACTATTGCCTACTTTATATATAATTAAACTTAAACTGCTTTTATTCTTATTATCATTGCAATTTTAGTGGAGCTCTATTGCTTTATACCTTTTCAAGGTAAACCTTTAAAATTGCAAAAGTTATTTTATTATAAAAACATTAGTATTATTAAAACTAAGGATTTCTTTTTTTAAACAAAGATTATATTTCATAACAACAATAAGTATTATTTTCCTTTTGATAGGCAAAAAATCAATTATATTATTTAATACTTTAAAAGATCCTTTTTAGCAATTTAATATTGATACAAAAGTAATTAAATAGAAAATAGTTTAATCTAGAATAGCTTTAAAAATTATATATACAATATTATTATAAATAAAAGTAATCATCAGCGATTAGCTATTTAATAGGTTATATATACAAAACAAAAACTTAAACAAAATATTAATAATTTTGTATTCTATTTGAATAATTTAAAGGAAGATATTGAAATAGAATCAAATAGTATTAAAAAGAAGCAGTTTTTAGTCGGCTTATTACCAATAATAACCAAGCACATCTCTAAATCTTTTTAACAATTAGTTATTTAAAACAAATTTATTAAATAAGCTTATTATTTAGAAAACATAAATAAAATATATTACAATTAAAACGATAGCAAAAAATACAAAACTCCCTAAGTAAAACAAAAAAATCTCCCTTACAACTTTTGATACTTTAATAAAAACTTTAAACTTTACTATCAGAATACAATAACAAATATCAATAAAAAATTATTGCTTGTTTAACTTTAAAAGCAAAATAAATCCGCATTTTTTTAATTAGATAAGTTTTAAAAAAAAAAAGAATTTTTAATGGAGTACCTTTGTAATACAATTTGTTATAATTATTTAAAAAAAAGTTACCTTGCTATTATTTGCTTAAACTTTTTCAAGTATAAATATTATAATAAAACTTATTTATTATACAAATATACTGATATCAAAGCGAAAGCAAAACATTTGGAAAAAAAACAAACCCAGCGTTTATCTTAAACATTTTTGTAATACTAAATCCGAATTAAAAAAAAAGAACTACTTTTATTACAATCGTTAATTTTAAAATCGGCAAACAATTAATATCTTTATAATGTTTTATCAATTCTAATATAAAAGCAAATATTATACAATAGAACAAATATATAGAATAAAATTAGAAATCTATTAACAAAAAAAAAACATCTTTTATTATAACTATTAACGTTACTATACACTTCTATAATAATCATTAGTTTACAATAGAAACAATAAATATAAAGAAAGAAAAAAGGATTTACTTTTATTTATTTATAATTGCTATATTAGAATTGCTATATATAAACGCTATTTTAGGATTATTTTAGTTAAAAACAATCAATCCTGATATTGATTAAAAGTTGACAATATTACAATTTCGCTTTAAATTAAAAAAGTTGAAAATAATTTCGGCAAAAGCTATAAAACAAGAAATGCAAATAAAAGTTTAAATTTATACTATATTTTTTATTTTTCAATTTACTATTTATAGCTTTAACAAAAATTGCCGGGTACTCATTATTCAAAAACTAAAAATATTATAAAAATATAAAAATTTAGAATAAGCTTTCTTTAAAAAAAATAGTAGCCTGCTACTTAATTATTATCCAATAAAGTATTGTATTGATTTTGAATTTAATATTATATTCTTTTAAAGCTTTATATATACACTTTTTAAAGAAAAGCTAACTATACTAAAAGAATACTTTAACAAATACTAAAAGAAAAAGTAGATTCAGCAATTTATTAGCTTTATTAGTATACCTATTATATTCATACCCAAAAAAAATAGAAAATATCGATTATATATCAATTATTGAAGTTTAAACTATATTATTAAAAAAAATAGAACACTTTTACCCTTTATTAAAGAATTCTTTAATCAATTATATACAAATGTAATTTTCATTAAATTAGATTTAAAAAATACCTACTATTAAATTCGAATAAGAAAGAGCAATAAATAAAAAACAATATTTTGTATACAATATAAGCAATTTGAATATCTAATTATACTTTTTAGTTTAATTAATATACTAGCTACTTTTTAAACTTATATTAATTAAGCTTTCATTAGTTTGATCGATAGTATATATATAGTATACTTCGATAATATTTTTATATACTCAAAAGATAAAGAATTGTATACGCAGAATGTTCACTAGGTTTTTGAACGATTAATTATATACAAGCTTTATGCTAAACTTAAAAAATGTGTGTTCAACATCGACTAAATAGAATTCTTAGGATTTATAGTGTTTGGCGAAGGTGTATCAATGGAGTTTAGTTGTATTTAAATAATGGTGGATTGGCTGGTTTTAAACTCTTTTAAAAATGTGTAGGTTTTTTTAAGCTTTGTTAACTTTTATTATCGGTTTATTGTTGTATACTTGAAGATAATTACTAGTATAATTGCTTTAATAAAAAGTTTTAAAAAAGGGAAAGCTATTCTAGAATTTGTATAGAATCAAAATATATAAAAGTTTTTCAAAGTATTAAAAAAAGTATTTACAATGGCAGGTATATTTTAACATTTTTAATTACTATTATATATTTTAATAAAGATAAACACTTCAGAATTTGTTTTAAGCTATATTTTTTTTCAACTATTTCCTAATATCGAAGAAATAGTAATCAACTATTAATATCCAATAGCTTTTTATTTTTGCAAATTAACTTTTGTTAAACAACAATATTTTATATATAATTAAAAACTTTTTGCAATATATATTGCTTTTATGTAATAATAGTATTACATTATAAATATACAGTATACTATTTTTATCAAAACTAATTATAATAGTTTACAATATTTTATAATTAAAAAAAAACTAAATAAAAAGCAGGCAAAATAAACCAAAACGTTAGCAACCTACAATTTTAATATTATATACAAATCAGAAAAGTTGAACTCAATTGATAGCTTTTTATATTATTCAAATTACAAAAAAAAGTTAACAAGGTTTTTTAAGATATTACCCACACTTCAAAATAAATTAAAAAACATTATTATAATAGTAACTATATTTTATAAATCTTACATAAAGACTAAGCCTCTTTGATATACTATAAACCAATTTTATAAAGAAAAATATAACTTATTATTACACAAACCTAAAATTACATTAATAATTACTAATTACAAATAATTAATATTATATTGAATAACTAAAATGATAACGAAAAGCAAAACAATATTTGAATTAATATCAGAACCAATAAAAAATACTTTATTATATCTTCAAAAGAATAACGATTTTATAAAAAACTAAAAGTATTAAAAATCTTAATTGTAGTTTACTAAAAACATTATATTATAGAAAATCAATATTGATAGTTTAATTATTTTTAAAGGCAAAGCTTTTATATTACAAAATGTATCTATACAAACAAAAATCCTAAAAACTTACTATAATAATTCAACAATAAATTACTAAAATATTAAAAAAACAGTTGAAATTATCAAATCCAAATATTATTAATTTAGTATAAATAAAAATATTAAAAAGTATATAAAGTCCTATACAATTTACTAATGAATTGTAGTAAAAAGATATTAGCTATACAGCAAAATGCAAATATTGTTTTTATCAATAAAACCATGGAAAAAGATAATTATAAACTTTATTACAAATCTTTCACTTTCAAAAGTAGGCAAATATATATATAACAGCATTCTAATAATAATAGATAAATTCACAAAATTAGTTTGATATATATTAGTAAACAAAACTATTATTATTTTAGAGTTAACTGATATTATAATTGTATATATATTTAAAGATTTCAAAGCGTTGAAAAGTATTATATCCAACAAAGAATTACAATTTATAATAAATTTCTAAAATAATCTTTTATTCTATTTAAAAATAAAAAGAAAATTATTGACAGCGTTTTATTTATAAACCAATAAACAAATAAAGTAACAAAATTAAAATCTAATCCATTATATAAATTGTTATACTAATTGAAGGCAAAACGATTAAGCCTTATTATTGCCTTTAACAAAGTTTATTTATAATACTATATAGCATAGTATAATCAATAAAACACTTTTCATAGCTATATACAGCTTTCAATTTATATTTAATTATATCAACAAAGACGTTAATGCAAAAAAAAAAATGCTAATTGCGAAAAAGCAAATCAAAGTATTTTAAAAAAAGTATAAAAAATTAAAAGAATTTTAAAAGGATGTTATAATAAAACAAAGCAAAAACTATAATAAAGATTTACTTTAACATTTTAATATTAGTAATAAAATAATACTAAATACAAAAAATATTAAACAATTATAGTTCAAAAAGAAATTTTTGGATAGATTTATAAGCTTTTTTATTATTACAAGTATTAAAAGCAATAGGCAGGTATATAAGTTGCTATTATCATTTATATATAAAATATATAATGTTTTTTATATTTTATTATTTGAATTTTAGTACTAATAGAATAGTGTTAAAGATCTATTACTGTTTAAAGAAATAGAAGGAAATATAAAATATAAAGTTGAAAAAATATTAATTTATAAAAAAAAAGAACATAATTTTCAATATCTAGTTTAGTAGAAAGGATACAACCTATTAAATAATATTTAGGAAAACATTAAAAATCTAGTTAACGTAAAACAACTTCTACAAGAATATAAAAATAAAGGTACATTGTTATTATAATGATAAACTAAAAAAACAAAAACTCTTTTAACCAATTAATAAAAATAATATTTATACTAAACTTAAAAAAACCTTCTTTATATAATACTTTTTAACAATTACAACATCAATTATTAAACCTATTTCGTTGTTAATATCTAGCAAATCTTTATCAAAGCTAGGTTTGTAATGCTAGTTAAAAGACTTTCAAATATTAAATTTTTGTTAAAGGTTCTAATACCTAACATTTAGTTGTAATAAAAAAGCAATAGCGGTTTTAAATTATACTAAAGTAAAAACCCTAAACGGTTAAAACAATAATAGCGAAAAAGCTTTTCAATTTATATTAAAAAAAAGCGATTTACTTTTATTATCAAGCTTACTACTGTTTAGTTTAAAAGGATTTAACTTATTATTATCATTATTATTAATAGTAAGGGGATTTTTATAAGCCTGTATAGTTTTAACAGCAATAGACTAAACTTATATCTATAGCTTTGTGTAGCCTTTCTACTAGCTATCCTCCTTATTATTATCATTTGCCGCTGCCGCTTTTTCAATACCCTTCAGTATAGATTTAATACTAATAGCGCTATTTTGTACTACTCTTACCATCACTTTCAATATTTTTGCTAGTTTAGTAATAAAAGCCTTTTTAATTAGCTTTTTAACAGACTTCGCTACAAATACTGTTGGCTTTACATTGACGCTATTTTCATTTTTACTCAACAAATCTACTAGATGCTTTGCAATTTTATCTAAAAAACTAAGTTTGGTTTAAACAATATACTAATTAGCTAACTTTATACTAAACTATAAAGCAAAGGTATATACATAAATACAGAATAAATCCAAAAAAGTATAAAATATTATATTAAAGTTGGTTATATAACAATTTAATACTATTACTATTTTACAGGTATCTTTAAACTTATAAATAAAATCTTACTTTTTACTATTTTTAATAAAAGCTTTCATTATATTCTTATAATTGGTTTAATAGCGCATCAACTTTTTATTTATTGCCTATTCCTCAACAGATCTATTTTCGATTGTTGAATATATGTCTTTCAAACGAAAAAAGCGATTTATAATTGTTGCAAAGAAGGCTAACACTTTTTTACAAAATTTCTGTTTACAGTAATATTTGTTACATACTATTTTAAACTTTACCACTAAATTGTATATTTGATTTTGAATTGATTTGTTATTTTAAAACGCTATCAGCAATATATACACAATTAACTTTGAATAACAGAGATATACTGGGTATATTAGTAAAACTATTTCTATATTAAAACACATCGCAATCTTTAATCTTAATTTAGAATCTATAATAAAAGATTAATTAAAAACGATAATAGTAATTCGATATAGGGATATAAAACCAAAATGAATAATAAGATTCTAAAAGTTATAAAAACAAAACGCATCCCTATTGTTGTTTTAAAAAGCTTTAGTTGCGCTAGCATTAAGCAGAGTTGCACTAGTAATGTATTGTTTATTTTGCTACGCCACATTCCTAAAAGCAAATAATAGTTATAAGATTTTTTAAAACGAAAAGTTTAAAGGAAAAGGCTTTATTACAAGTCTACAAAAGTTTACTAATGTTTCAGTTTTGAACTAACGAAACGTACTAAAAAGGGCTATACATCATATTCATTTTAATAACTAGCAATAACTTTAAGAAAACTTTGCACAATGGATTATACATATATATATAGCAAAACCCTAGCATTTTATTGTTGTAAGTTGTATTATAAATAGTTTTTAGATTCCTCTTTTAGAAAAGTAATGAAAAGTTTTGGCCTTTAATGTACTATATTGATTCATTGCTTATTCCATTTAACAAATAATTTACTTAAAAAAAATTACTTTTTATTTTAATATATTAAAATATTAATAACTTTATTAATATARTTCTTAAAATTATAAAAATTATATTATTTAAATCCTTTTTTTAAATAAATTTTAATAATATATAATATTATATAATATTATATAATTTATTTTTCAATATTATATATATATATTAAAAAGTTCATATTATTTTGTACAAACTAAACAAACTACACTTTGTATTTATATTAATGCTTTTTAGAATTATAAGTAAAATCTAATTTAGTTAAGAATAGAATTGTTTTGATTACTATTTAGCTAATTATTTGGGATAATTATTAATTAGTATGTGATTAATAATGCTTTGTATTAGTATACATAGTTTAAGCTTTAAAACCTGGTAAAATGATTAATAAAAGTAATTCTATTTAGTACTAATTGGATTTATTCTATAAATACTTTATTAAATAATATTAATATAGTATTAATATTTTTCGTAATATTTAGTTTGTATTTTCTTTTAATTATTTAAAATAATATTAAAAATTATTATAGCAACTTAAAATTCTTATTGCTATAATAATATTCTTTTAATAATATTAATATATAATCTTTTTTTATTTCTTCAATATTTCATTCTTTAGAATTTATTTCTATTTTAAAACCTACTTCAAAATCTACTTTAAAATCAATCTTAAAATCAACTTTAAAACCTACTTTAAAATCTTTTAAATATTTTTTTAAATTTATATTTAAAATTTATTATAAATCATTATAGCTAATTATCAAAACTCTTTTAATTCTTTTAATTTTATTGAAATTAATATTAATAATTTATTTAGTATATATTGGGAAATAAAGGATTTTGAAAGTAAAGTTGCTTTTTCTGAAATTAATAAAGTTTTATTTCTTTTTTATTATTTAGCATTTCAATTTATTTTTTGTAATATTTGTAAAATTTATATACAAAATTTAAAAAATCACTTTTCAATTAATCATTTTAATAAATTTAA
>NGKI01000009.1:21491-58383 GCA_002162615.1 Myriosclerotinia duriaeana
TATTAATAAAGTTATTAATGTTTTAATATATTAAAATAAAAAGTAATTTTTTTTAAGTAAATTATTAAACGAAAATTGGTTTTATAATAAAAAAATCAAAGCTTTTTATATACAACTATTAAAACTATTCTATATATTTGATGGTTCAAGTATACCCTTTCAATTTTATTATTATATTTTAAACTAGTATAGATCTATTAATATTAAAGATAATTTAAATTTGTTTTAATATTTGAAATTTTTAATAAAATCTTTATTAAAAGTTATATTAAATTTTAAAATTAAATTAATATTTAAAAGGTTAATAATAATAACCAAATTTGCTTTTTTTGTATAATCACCACCCCCCTATTCAAAATAGTTATTATTAGTGCTAACTATTAAAAAAGTCGGTAGAATAATAGTTAGGATATAAATATAAAATATATTTTCTATTCAAAATAAGTTAATAAATCTAATAATAAAATTAAAGTTTTAGAATAAAAATATCAGATTTTAAATTTATTTATTAATATTTAAAAGAGTAAAGTTCATAAATGAATTCAAGTTAAATTCGAAGTAGCTGGTTTAAGTAGTTGAGTACTATAAACTACTATATAGCAAATACAATATAAGTATTCTCTTTATAAAGTATTGTTTTAAATTTTTTTGGGGGGGTTTTGAATTTTGCTTTATACGTTAAAAAGAGTTCTATAAACTGAATCTTGCTTTCACGATAGTCAAAATAAATGAATTTTTTTTACTCATCAAAATGCCCCCACTCATATATTCATTAAAGAAAAAATCTCTCATATAAAACTAAAACCATGCAATTACTTCCAAATCAAAGTCTATCCAGTTCCAAACCAAATTCTATTATTGTGCCCACAAACTGCCCTCAAACCCTGAACCTCACCCCCTCTCCTTCACTCAACCCTCTAACACTATATCTCCTCCTGACCCTCACTTTCCTTTCAACCTGATCCTCGTCACTGTCTGATTCAGGCGCATTCTTCCCCCTTCTTCCACAATCGCGGTTACTGCTCTCGTCTACATAATAAACCGTTCTTCTCCTATCTCGAGATTTAGATCTGGATCTAGCTCGCGGAATGCTTTCAATCACATATGAAACCCTATCAATGCTCCTTTCTCTCTCTTTACTCTTATTCTTAACCATTCCACTTCTCTCTCCATCCCCACAACTTTTCACATACTCAACAATTCTTTCCCTGATTATCGGTACGGGAACGGGCTCGATATATTCGTATTGAACCACTCTTTCCCTTTCCCTCTCGCCGACCCTTGATCTTTCTCTACTGCTCCTTCTCCTTTGCTCCCTCCTCCTTTCCGGCCTAATATAATCCTCGTGATAAGGTGTAGGCGTTCGATCCCTTACTTTCCTCCCTCCACCCCCGTCCCTATCAGAATTTCTCCCTCTATCTTCTTCTCGCTCCACACTCACCCTTGCAAGCGGTTCATCACACCTCCCATCGTTAACATAGAGTCGTGAAGGACTCGATATTGGTACAGACGGCACATGGATAAAATACGGGGTATATGGCTGCGGACCATAGTAACATGGAAAGGGAGGCAGGGTGATGCATGGGGTGCATGTATATTGCAGGGGAAGCGGAGTAATGTAAGTTGTTGATAAGGATATTGGTCGGAGGATTGAGTGTAAATGTGAAGGAGGAGAAGGTGAGGAGGACGCACAGGGTGAGGTGTTGATATAGTCGTCAGACGTTGGAGAGTGGCTATTATGATCTCTTGGAGAGAAGTAATAGGTTCTTGATGTACGATACTCGTAGGTGCGCGACATGATTCGGTTTGAGAGATAGTGTTTGAACTGAGGGTTTGTTCAGAGTTCAAAGAAAAAGATAGGGAAGGAAACGGAGAACACGAATGGTCGATCGCTTCCTAAGAGCGCCATCTTAAGAGTTCAAAAATGGTTCGATTGGGAAAGGAGTGAATACATATCGAATCATGAAGGTTGAGAAAGGATTTCCACGTGACTATTGAAGAGAACAATGTGCTTTTGGTTGCGATTTCTGTGAAATCTACAAAATAGCCAAAATAGGAATACGAACTAGGTAACTACATATATCCGCTTCTTTTAAGTACCCAGAATTGTAGATTTGCTTTGGGACGACAGATTATCTTATGACATTGATTGGATGTTGTAAAGACTGGATTTTCACACGCAATGCGAAACCACTAAGATCTCGAGGTGGGCAAGTCAAATGCTCCTTTTTACATAGAAAGAATCGGCTTACTACTTAGGAATACTAACAACGCGAATACCGAGATAACAGGGTGAGGATTGATACTTGTCTTATGAAAATATATAATATGCTACTAGCTTTTCCACTTCCTCATGATATATGAGGCCATCCCCCCCCCTCTAAGCGCACACTTCAAGCATCCCCATTATCGGCTTCATTCATATCCTTCCGGATTCTCGCTACCTGGTGTGGATTCTGTAAAGCCAAGTGCAGTGCCCGGAGGACCATTCTTCTCCTCCCCAACTACAGCTTTACCTCCTTATTACCGGTGTCACATGAGTGGTCATGTGACCACTACGTAACACACTTAAGGGATACGCCAGTTAAGCAAGTATTATAAATAGGTAGTCCTTAGCTCTCCTCAATCTATATACTCTTTACTTCAAACTTCGAGATTGGTTGTTTCTCCTATAACAACCGGGAAATTTCCTCTTATTTTCTTCTAGTGATCCATGCACTATCCCCCCCGTGCTTGGATTACGGAATATGACTGCTTTTGACATTGTCTTTGTACAAAAGTTGAAACCTGAAATTATTCAAGATTGTAGGCTGAAGTATTGTGATATATGGTCTTGGGCTGGAGATCGTCTATCCTTGGGTATCCCAGGTAAAAGGAAATTTGGAAAATCAGGAAAATTATACGATGTTCAGGTAAATGGTTCCTGCGAAGATTTTTACAACTATAGAAAAGTTGAATATGTTGATGTGCCAACCAAACCCCTGAATATCCAAAAACAGACTAAAAGCCATCACGAGGAAATGTTACAAACAACATGCTAACGAAAAGAGAGGATTTACACCTGCACCACCAATAAAAGAAAACATATATGCCTCATCCCAGTTCGTACAATTTCTCCTATCAGGATACCTATCCTTGCCCTTCTCAACTCAAACATTAACCCTCTCCAACTTAACCATCAACGCCGGCTTCCTCCAAAGCGCAAAAACCTTATTCCTCTCCAACCAACTGCTACTCCCCTCTCCCCCCTCCAAATTAAATCCCCATACCACATTCCCCAAAAGCGCTCTCATCTCCGCATAAGCAAGATTCTTTCCTATACAATTAGCGGGACCCAAACTGAATGGTTGTCTTGACTTTCTATCATCATTTTCGAAAATTCTCGGATCCACTAATTGCATATCGGGATACTTATGTTTGAGCTCCTCAACGTCATCAATACTGAGCCAGCGTTCAGGGTGAAACTCATATGGTAAGTAAAAGTTTGAGGAGGATAATTGAGAACTCCAAGGGTTTACGCCGACAGTTGCACCGGCAGGGACGAATTGCCCGGATATGATACCCCCACCTTCGGGAACTATACGGGGAATAGTGGAGGGGACAGGTGGATACATGCGCAGGCCTTCTTCGAGAACTGCATTGAGGTATTTGCATGAGGCGAGAGCGCGTAGTGTGAGGTCTCCCTGGGTTTGGAACGTGGTCCTTAGTTCGAGGGTGAGATTCTGAAGGATGGTAGGGTTTTGTAGGAGATAGTATGTGACGCCGTTAAGAAGGGATGCGGTCTGCAATGTATTAGTGTTATTGTAAAAAAATCTAGGAATTATGGAGAACACAAACCGTCTCACTGCCAGCGAGAATCAATACGCTTGCATTTTCTTCAATTTCCTGACGGGTCATTCCTTTTTCCGATTGATTGTGCTTGAGAATGTAGCTCATAAAATCAGGTTTATCACTGGGGGTATCCAGTCTTCGGCGCGCCTTTTCCCTGGCAAGCTGCCTATGCTTCAGGAATCCACCCCTCATGCCTCTCGGAACAAAGAGCATCGAAAAGACTCCTAAAATTGGGTACTTTTCTGACTCAGTGATTAGAGTCACGACATCCAAGGTTTTGAAGATTAGATCAATCCAGGGGTGCATATCTCCAGACTTAACACAGCCGAAAGGCTCTCCGAATGCGAGGTCACCGATTAAATCAAAAGTAGTGTAGTTGTACCATTGGCCAAGGTTGATGCTTTTATCCGACGAGAGGGAGGAAAATTTGATGAGTCCAGATATAAAGTCTCGTGCATAATCTTGGATAATAGGTTCTTGAGATGTGAGGGCTTTGTCAGAGAAAACGTGGGATTGAAGACGACGAATCCTTCGATGATCCACCTCATCTGCCGTTAATCTTGCAGATAATATTTCTTTAGCTCTTTGAGATCTATTGTGTGATGAAGTGAACCACTTACATATTTCTGGGATCATTCTTCCCAATATTTCGTTCTGTTAAATCCTTGGCAAAGTTCTTTTTGTGGTGTTCTTTGACGAAACCATAAATGTCTTCCCAAGCAGCAGATGAGTCATAGTCTAGAAAGTTGGGAGCAATTCTGACCGCCTCGCCATATTGATCATGGAGTTCTTTAATCTTGTATGGAAGATCACCTTTCAACTTGTGATAAGTCAAGGGAATCCTGCAAGCTGCCCATGATTTTGGTCCTGGGTATGATTTCAAAGGGTGGAATACGATATTATAAATGCAATAGCCGAGAAAATAAATGAGTGAGATTGCAGACACTGCGGCGGTGATGGCGAGGTAATGATGCATCTTGTGTCACTCGAGCTTGAGTTGCTTGAAAGGTAACCTGTTCATCGGTCGGGACATCGTTTACTTATATACACATATACGATCGAGATATCAGATTCACACCCTTTGATTTCAACCTAGAGAATGCGGGGCTAGTTCGGATTTGGGCCGTGTTCGAATTTGGATCTCCGTTCCGACCCTCCGTTAGAAGGGCGGGGGTGGAAACATCGATTGAACCCGTTCACCAAGATGTCTTGATGAAATGGTAAGGATTATCAACCAATAGCACTTAGAAGATTTATAAGTTATCGGTGTATCAAGCAACCCCGTTGTTTGAAATAACCCACAATGGTCTAGTCCAGTCCAATCCAATGCCGATCCGTCCATACCCTTTACATGAAGGAATCAGTATTGCCGAGAGGGAAAGGCCAATTGCCGAGTAGGTCACGCGAATCAAAAATCTTCGACATGTACTGGATGGATGGAGTAGCTCTCGAGTCATTGGAGATAGATTAAAGGCGAAAAAAAAACCAGACAACCATCTACAATGGTGGAGTGACACCGGAGTTTGATTGTCAAATAACACTCCGTCTCATGCAACGACGCGTGGCTGCAGAGGTCCCTATTGGCTTCGGATTCGGATCCTTATTCATCCAGATATTTATGCAACTGCAACTAAAAAATAACGCAATGTGTCTTAAAATAGTGACGAACGCCAACTTTGACCTTCAATACTGTACAAAGATGCTCATGCAGAACTGCTGCAATTCCCCGCATCGAAGAACGTTTGAGCCGTTATACCCGTTATCTAAAACGGCAAGGGCATGTATGAGATGAAGATTATTTAAAATCAATCTCGACATTTCAATGTTCAACCTATATATATGTACCGGCATTCTCGTCTATTTATCTTGTTCGATGTTCTTGAAATCTTTCATGACTAGGAAAATGAAAGTTATAAGGCGATGGGTGAGAGTCTCCATCGTGTGACAGGTGTTAACCGGACTGGAAAATTGCGATCAATTACATCCCTCATGACAGCAAACTGTTGCGCCGCATCCAAATGTACCGCATAAGCCTGGTATATGTAATAATATCCTTCCAACGCCGATGCTCGTCAAATATGTAGTGTATCATAAATATTGCAAAACCCAATTTATCTTGATCATAAGCCCATATCTTGATCATAAGCCCATATCTTCATCCTCACTACCATCGTCACCTCCACTCCCAGCACCTTCTTGTTCTTTTTCCCTCCTGGAAACTTCTCTCGAAGCTCCTAGTTTTCGCAATCCATCCATGACGCCTGTAATGAATCCTCGTCCTTCACTAACCTCCATCGCGCCAACACCTTGTAGACTGGTTAGCCCGCCTCCCTCTACAGCCAACATACTGCTTCTCATCTTTGCCATCCTCACTTCTCGTAGATCCCTGAGTAGTTCCCGAACTTTATCTGGATCCTGTATATCGTCGCTTGCGGCTTCCAGCAATATTTCGCTCATATCGATCCAATGATATGGCAGATAACCTGGTAATGAATCCGCGGTATTGGATGGAAGGAATGGCGGAGAGACCGAAGATGGTGTGCGAGGATCGAGGGGAGGGGGGGGAGAAAAGCCTTCGGGATTATCGGTTTCTATTTTAAGTATCTCATCAAGAGATTTGGGATTGAGCCATGGAGGTGGTAGGATATTGGCGCGACGTTGTCGTTTGAGTAGGAGCGCGAGCCATAGAGGTAGAGGTGCCCGATGGGGTGGTCTTAGAGAAGACGTTTTGCCCTGTAGACATCACATTGATATAAGCTTTAAAGTTTTGGGGGTGTTGAGGGGTAAATGGCGGGGTAGCTTACACCTAATAAATCGAGGCTGTCAAGTCGTTGTCGAGGAACAATTGTAACCATTTCCATTTCGCATAGAAATGCAACCTCCATTGGCGTCAAGCCGGGAGGTAAAGGTAGAGCCATGTTGAATTGTGTTACAATTTTGATTGACTTCCCTGAGCTACGAAACGCGATGATTGAAAACAGAAGGGACTTGAAGCCTGAGGCATCAACTTCTAGCTTAAGGTTACCTAAGCTTCAACCTGCAACTTCTTTTGGATTTTTATCTCTATAAAACCATCTCACATTTGACTTCACAATTTTCTTCGAACTTATTATTAGACTCCTAATCATGGGTGCAGTAAGCGGAGCAACTGCGGCATAAGGGGCCAGCTTGAGAGATAATGTCAATCTTACTTTGAGGCTATCTGCGTGATATGCTTCAAACCAATCGAGGTACGACATATTGCTGTTTGGGATTTGCAGTTGAACCCATCTGATGCTGATATTCTTGTTCTTTACTAAGATAGTAACTACTCTAATACCTTGTCATCTCTTCTACCTAATTTGATGTCTTTAATTCGTCTCAATAAACGGGATGAGTATCATTTCAAGCAAACCTTCATCAAATATCTTGAAATGGTTATTAGATATTGTGGATAGTTCGAACACATCAAGCATTTATACTTTCAAATTTTGGAATTGGTTATCTTTGTGCGATTGTTAACCTTCAATGTCTGCTCATTACTTCCAGCTTTGAGTTCTTGCTTGGCTTTATGTGTCACTATCACAATCAAGCATCAAATCTCGTCCGACAAATGTTGGTGGCTGCTGATCTGAGTCGACAGTGTTGACTTCATGGATATAAGATCAGCCTCATCTGATACCCTTGGCTTGGGGTCACCCCAATCTTTGTGTGGGACAACATTAAGCTAATGATTAATCACTACTTGATCGGGTAAACGCACTACTTCCAGAGACAAGTGCCGACAGGAAGATCACATACTATAAGTCTATCTTGAATCCTACAAACAATCTAAATTCTCAAGTGACAGTCTGCCCTTCCCCATAATTAATCTATAGCCTAGGCTTGGGCACCATACCCCTCTCTTTCACAATCCTAGCTCCCTCATTTCTCAACTCAAACTTCTTGACCTTCCCACTGCCTGTCTTCGGGGTATCCATCTTCAAACCCTCCTCTCCAAACCAAAACACATGATGAGGAGCCTTATGCCACCCCAGTTCCTTTCTGGTCCAATCTCGTATTTCCGCGTCTGATAACTTCTTCTTCACTGCCGCTGAATCTTCTCTGATATCTAGAAACGCACCCACAACTTCGCCATACTTGGGATCCGGGATACCCACTACTATAGCACGAGAAATGGATGGGTGGGCATCAAGACGTGTTTCGATTTCGAGAGGATATATGTTCTCGCCACCTGGAAGATGGTTAATTTTATGTGAGCATCGTACGATTGGAAGGTAACTGACCTCGAATGATGATATCTTTGAAACGGCCAGTAATAGAGCAGTACCCTCTCTCATCGAATGAAGCTTCATCACCTGTTTTCAGCCACAAAGTTCCGTCTTCATCTCTCACCATCACCTCTGCTGTCTTTTCCTCATTATTCCAATAGCCTTTCTGCAGCGAATATCCAGATATGCACAATTCTCCTCTTGCCCCTTGTGGTACAATATTTCCATCTCGATCGATGATTTTCGCACGAAGATGTGGAAGGATTTGACCGACAGTTGCAAGACGAGTTTCGATTGTATCGTAGGTATAGGCGTTGAAACAAGTAGGCGAAGTTTCCGTCAGACCTTTTAGCTATGTTAATCATACGCATGTCTATTGTTGTTTATCCCGTCTTACCATAACTAGATGTGTATTCTCGCATATTCAATTCCGTCAACAATCTCTTCATCAACGGTCTTGGGACGGGGGCTCCAGCTATAATTCCCGTCCTCAAATTGTCACAATTAAATCCCTCTGGCCGTGGTAAGCTCAGAATCTCCTCGAACATAGTCGGTACCCCATGAAGTGCAGTACACTTTTCATCCGATACTGCCCGCAGTACCGCAGAAGCATCGAATGTTTCTGCTGGAAGGATTATCTTTGCGCCATGCGTAATTACTGCCAGTACTCCAAGTACTAGACCAAAACAGTGGAATAGTGGCGGTGGGCAACATAAGATGTCCTGAGGAGTGAAAGCCAATCGATCACCGATGGAGTTGGCATTATTGACTAAATTACTGTCGAATGTTGTCAGAAGAAGATTTTTGGCCCCGGAATCGGGCAAGACTTACAAATGTGTAAGCATTGCCGCTTTGGGACTTCCTGTTGATCCGCTTGTGAATTGCAGATTAACAGTATCGTTTGGATTTACCATCTTTTTTACTCTCTCGAACTCCTCAATTGAACTTGTTCGACCCTGACGTTTGAGTCCATCGTAGTTCATAAATCCATCTCGAGAACCCCTCAAAATGACTAGTCTATCCAGAGATTCAGAATTGCCCGCTTCCTTTGGCAATGGTCCTAATTCAGAGATAAGTCTTTCAACACTCTGTTTACCGATTTTTGGTACAGTGAATAAGATTCGACACCCTATCTTTCATCAGCATAATCCTAAGCAACAATCTCCAATCACTTTACCGGCATGTTTTAACCCGTTCTTCGCCTCTTGAGTTGTGTATGTATTATTCAATACCACCAATATACACCCTATGTAAGCCGCCGCAAAAAAAACTGAAATATACTCCGCGCAGTTGCCCGCTAATATACCAATTCTATCCCCTGATTTTATCCCCAGAGACAATAACCCACGTGCAACAGCCCAACTCTCTTCCTGCAACGTTCCATATGTCCACCTCGTACCCAGCGACGGACACACTAAACATTCATATTCATGACGAAGCCGAGTTTGTTGATCAAGAAGATCCCCAAGAGTAAGTGCCAATAACGGAGGACTCGAAGCGCCCTTAACAATCGATAAACGAGGGGTTTCGGTCTCGACCTCGTAGAGGGATTGCATATTGAAAAGAAAAGTCGAGAAGTTTTACAAGAGCAAGTGCATATAAAGATGATCGAAGAATAGATCAAAAAGATCAGATAAGATAATAAGCAACCGAGGCTCCTGCAGGAACAGTAGTCAAATGGGAGGAAAGGCCCCATAGTCGCGTTTGATGCATGGGCATGACTGTGAATTCGTCGGGTTGAATTTGGATCACCGGTAGATGTGGGACTGATTATCGCTGTGGCCGCCACTTTCCTTGAAGCTTTCCTAGATTTTCCAAATGTCAAAAGGGACAGGGATCTTGTGACGTAACGAGACATCGAATCACTGCACCCCTAGCAGACACTAGATCTTAACACGAGTATCAAGGAGAGGGTGTGTGAGGTTTATGTGGATTCAACTATTGATCACCATCATGGTTCCGAGAAGCCGCTAAACGTTGAAGAAGCGCAACAGTAGGAGAGTACTCGGCACAGAGGCATTACCCCGAGGATACCTTCCATACAGCAAACGAAGTATCCCACCAGGAGCAAAGATAGCAATACCGCTAACAATCCATCATCCATGCTGAAAACTCTTCCCCTAGCCACCGACTACAACTCAAGATTATAGATTGTCACTCGTGCAGTAACAAAAACTAACCAGTGAGCCATCTGGCAAGATCCCATCCAGAACCTTATATATTCCGAAAATGCAGCAACATCTCCGATTGATCCGTCCATTTAACTCTTTCTAGCAAAACATTCTCTCAACATTTGATCCACTATCTCACTGTTCTCCCCGTTATTTAAACCCAAACCGGCATCTCAAATCCACAATCTGCACTCGCAGTTCCAAAAACTAGGGCGTGAAAATTTTCATCTGATTAGATTGATTGATAAGATTAAGCGTTACGAATTGCGTGAACTTTTGATGGGTAGGGTTCCACTCTCCTGCATGCTGGAAATTTATCCTGGTATTTTTTTTTTCTTTTTGTGAAGGAATGATTTATCAGATTGGAAACCCCGAATTCGGAGGGGTGTTGGTTTAGTGAGTGGGGATATCTGGGCCGCCCCTGATATTAGCCGGGATAAGACTAATGTTTGCAAGATGATATGGACCGAATTTTGAGTTTTTTGTTTGCAGGATGGTGTTCAATTGCAGTCAATTTCCTATGAACTACTCGGAGTGGACATTTCGAATGGAGGAGCTGAGTTGTGGTCTGCGTGCGTCTCAACTGGAGATCACGTGGTCTGACCGTGGTATGCTTCCTTTTGCGAGATCTGGAAGATAATGAAGACCATGTTTTTTTGTATGCAACCATCCTGAAGTCTGGAAATCTTTCTTACTTTTTTCAACGAATCTTTGGACACTATATCCTTCCTTATGAGCGATGCTCTATTCACTTCCACCATTCCTTCCTATCTGCTCAATCGTTTCAAGATACAGCCTGACTTTTGTTTGATTATTGCTTTGTCTTTCAATGCTAGTGGAGTGCCTATGCCACTTGAGAAATAAATTAAAAGATTGTTAGGCAGAATGCTATCAAGGAAGTCCATGCATTATCACATTATGTTGAAATCACATCAAATCTAGAAAGATGTGGCAATCTATACTTCATACCTTGAAACCTACTCTCCTCATCCTCCCAGAATTGACATTGCCTCCTCAATGCAAATACTGCCACAAAACCCTGCCTGCCCAGACATGGCTAGGGGATGTGCATTCACATTGATTCAACCTGTGCATTCTGCCCACGCATCATGTCAAGACAGAGCATCCCTATGTATTTGACATGTACTGATGGCTCAAAATGCCTCCAAGAATTGCCGATTCTCCGCATATCGAATGCGATTTGCAAGGACTGTGAGGATTGTGGGGAGAGGCATGCCCGGCTCCAGGTTAAAATGGATTGGAATTGAAGGTTCAGGCAAAATCGGGCAATGCCTTGAAGCAATTGGCTTGAATTTGTGGTTTGATGTAGTTGGGTGATTGTCATAGGGCGTCATATTTAGCATGTCGAAGCTAGCGGATGTTCATCAATTCGTAGAAAAAAGATGGTGTCATCAATGAGGTCATGTTGAGTATGCCGAGGTGCGCAAAAATTCGTACAAAGGGCGTGTCTCGTCGTACCTTCAAGAATTCTGCATGACTGTTAACTTATACAAAAATCACAAACTTCTTCAGTTGAAAGCAAGCCTGAAAGGCCGTGTGTTGTGTCGCGTAGATTCGAGCAAGGTTGTTTGTTACTTGGTTAGCGTACCCTCCCCTAGCAGATGTCTCGAGATGGGTTTAGTAGCCTCAAAGGCATTGTCAGCGAATATTACCCTACTGCAGTATAATCTGGGGATAATGATTGACTAGTATTGCTGCTAGACCCGTGATACTTTGCCACAGGACCCAATAGGGAGAAAACACTAAATTTGTTTATCATTATTACAAAAAACTCTTATGCTGGCAATAGAGGTAACCCTAAAAGTAATATTACATATACATACAAACATTGTCTTCATCATCCTGCCTCTCAAGTCTGAAGTGAAGGATCAGACATTATCAAGATACAGCCAAGTTTTAAGATACATGCTACGAAAGCCAATTCAAAACTATTCTCATATATGCTGTAAAACAAACTAAAAAATACCGAGAGCGCTTCACCCACTATATTTATTGCAATATTCACTATTTTAAAGATGGTCGCGGTACTCATGGATGAACTAGATACCATATATGTCCCTCTTCCACAATCAGATCTTTGCTGTTCATGAACCTCTAATACCTCGGAGATAAACCGAATTTAAAAAATAGCATACTGGAAGTTTAATTGAATATTCTATGGTTGAGAATATAAAGCGAAGTTTTGATGGCATTGTCTATCACAATCTGTTCTCAATCCATTAGAATTGAAGCATCCATATGAGATATTGTTGTAATTGTGCCGTGCACCCAACACATCTACATCTTATAAATACTCACGATATCATTCTGCTTTGAAGAGTCCCGGTGTCAAACAGTTCCCTCCATATTCAACTATTGTTAGCCGTGAATTGGCTACTTTCATCTCTATATCAATTCCTATCTTGATTGTTTCAAGCCTTGCTTTCCTCTTCAATGTTTCACTGTTCATCACGAAAATCTTACACAATTTTCGAGCAAATTCGTAACACTTTCTAAACCTCAATGTAGTTGAATTATATTCCCATCAAAGGTCAACCTCGGAACTGTCTTTATCCCACAACGTGTGTATACAACGCCACATTATCTGGACAGAATGGGGGGTTACAGCTTTTCAGATCTTTGGTTGTGTTCAGCAGTTAAAACTATGATGAAGTTTCCAGAATGCTCCAGGTTTGCATTCAGGAAGATACACGTTCCTGGACTTTGGAACGAATATGGGAATGGCCGTAACCGTTGAATCAAGGATCATCTTGAAAGCACATGAGCTTTAGATAAGCTCATGGTGATTGAAAGGGGCTTTCAGGAGCAAATAAACTGGTGTTGGCTGTTCTAATAGGAATTTTGGGGGGATTCTGCTACTCCGCAGTAGCAGGCTAGAAATTGGCACATAGAACACAATACAGAATTTGATATTTCCATGGCATTATGTTGGTTCCTGAATCTTCCGTGAATGGCCTCATATATATATACTCTCAAATAGATTTCAAACATCGATTCATATGTAAATGAGTGTGCCCCACATTCAACTGGTGAATCGTGACTAGTCAAAATTGATGGATATTCTAATATTTCTTCAATCTGGAATATGTGAATGGATTACTAGTCTTCACACCTATCTTGACCCTTTGGCCTCTATAAAAGGTCCAATCCTATATTAAATGTTTCCTTTACCGTCCAAGAGAATACATTCATCGAACAAAAACATCAAGCTAAACTCTTTAACGCTGTTTGAAAATTAGATTAAAAAAGCTACGAATTTTCAAGAACACCTCACTAGGTACATAACGATAATGTGCATAGAGAAGTGGATAACTTTCCCATATGGTGATCAAGCCATTCGTCTTGAAGGGTGCCTTCATCAGCAACAGACGACATGCCATCCTCCACTTTGTCCTTACTACCAAATTGTCTCTCTCAATGCTCCTCGGGTTTTTGGAAATGTCTGCGATCAGCTTAATGAAGAGTTTGAGCTATGGAGCGCCAAATTTTTGGTAAATGAAGATATTGAGGGTGATCTTGAAGTATAAGCTGGTATTGAATGGTCTGCAAAGGGAGTTAGAAGGTTTGAGGTAGAAGACATGGGGGCTTCTGGCATAACTCGAGCATGTAGCGAAATTAGTCTTGTTTTGTGGACCCGCAGTATTTTATCTCATATCTTAGAGCCATTTCATTGCGAGATTTTGAGATTCTGTACATATAGACAACTCGAAAACGTATCATTCCTGTTTATATTGAACTCTCCCAATCATCCGCTTTATTTTGGTGCCCACCCCTTGCAAAACTTAAATGGGTTTATAATGTTAATCATCCGATTAGATTCAAGCATCAATATTTGCATCTCCTATAGAATTTGGTGTTCTGATATCTATTAAAGCAATGAAGTTCTTATAGTATTTCATAGTAGCATTAAATGGAGTGAGAGGCTTCAGCCATTCACAATTCACTGGAATTCCCACCTAAAAATTAAAAACTCTCATTGTCAGCCTCGGTATACTGTTAAATGATTCAAATTTAAGTCGTTATGACCAAATTATAAATTGGCTACAGTCACTTGGATACTTAGAAGCTCCCAAGTGAATAACCTACTCATCTCCTTTCAAGCAACTCAATATTAAAGTCAAGGTCGTGGACTGTGCTGTCTCAACCTTCAACTTCAACGACAACTAGATCTGAATTTTATCAAATCCAGAGCAACCTGAGCCAAATATCGATACCCTTGAGTAACGACTCAACACTCGATAGTCAACAATCCCAACCCCCTTCTCAGCTTCTTCAGATCTAATACCTTACCTGACCTTGCCTCACGATTGAGCCATAGCATATCCAAGGCCCCACCTCGAGCACTATCACCATGTGTTCAAGCATGTTAACCTACTTTGCCTGCGGACACCCCGGCATGCGGACCCGCGACAGATGCACAAAATACAGACAACTCAACCTCACCACAGTGGCACGCTGCCCAGATTATAAAGCCTATCAGCAAAACCAGCCCGGAAAGTGTTGCGATCCCAAGTACAATTGTTCTTGAAGAGGCTAAGGGATGAATCATGGGAAATCGATAGAAAATGCTATGGAGGATGATGAGAGTCTGATGGAAGGGGTGAATTTGGGGAACAGGATGATAGTACGAGGAGTAAGAGGGCAGAATAAATTCGATGAGATACTGGGCTGGATCCCGATAAATTTTGGGAGGAATTTTGGGAGGAATTTTGGGAGGAATTTTGGGAAGATTGACGCGCGACAACAATCATGACATTATAGAGCTGGATCTCTATACTTCTGGCGGACGAATAGAATATCCATATGAGCAAGCATATCCAGAATACATGAACATGACAATCAGAAGCACTAACTTTGAGAATGTGAAGCGGAAATGGAAACACTACTTGACATTTAAAGTTCACCACGGAAGTAAAAACATTCATAAGTATTTGTCCTTTTGAACAGTTAAGAGACCTAGAAAAGCAGTACTACTTAGGTTGCTCAAATGTCTATATATCGAATGTCTTTTCCAGATACATCCAATTCTATGAGAAAAATTAATTTTCTCGCTCAGCACCTCTAATGCATCTTTGTTCACCTCTTTAATTTTCCTGGCTGTCATCGTTTTTTTCAGCTTGTCGAAAACTGTAAATGGAATAGACTACAGCCCCTCCTCTTGCCCAGCCCCGTTGATGCACAAATGAGGTGGAATAAATAATCTGTATAAAGAGCTTTCTCCGTTGTATTGAATCGTTCACTGTATACCAAAAATAGCCAAAACTATGGCTAAAATTGCACGCAAAAATTCCCAAAAATGCCTACTCCTGGAATCAAAGCAATGATCTTAGCATTTCTATAGGCTTAACCTACAAGTGCTACGCGTTACCATTGCGTCAAGTAGGCTTATATTCTCATCAGACGCCCACTTATTCATCAATTTGTTATATCAACGCGGACCGAGATATCAGAATCAAATGCATTTCCCAAAGCGCCAGGATCCCATCACTCGCCCAGCGATGCCACTTTTGCAAATATTGTTACGGAGAAAACTAATTGGACGTAAACCCTCTGCAAAGAACTTGACCAGAATTCCCAGAATCCCTTACTGCGGGATACCCAGGAAACTTGTGCGGCAATTGAAAGACTTGGAACAGTCATACTATAAATAATTGGGCAGAATAGTGACCTACTGACAATTGTATCTCGGATCGCCATAATCCACTCCATCACTAAGGCTACTGCCTCGGACATGAGATCAGAAATCGATGACATTTAAGGCCCCTATTATAAGAATGCAACTTTAGTTAAAGTACGGGAGTTCAAAAAAAGACGATCCTTCTCCCGTAACATTCTCCTACCGGAAGTTGTATTTGTGATGAATTCGTGTTGAATAGGTATGCAATAAGACCTTTGTATGTAAAAGTACAGATTTATAGCAATTCGTGTCGCTCCAAGTCTGATGCTTCCCCAAAAGCTTTAACGATAAACACTCCGTATAGTATATTTCTCCCCGTCTGTTGGAAAGAGAATTGTCAGATGGCGAATTTGTCTTATTCATTCTCTGGGGATCGGGAGAGGATAAAGAGGGGACGAGGAGGAACCCAAGGTGGGAAATAGATGATGGGGAAACTTTTATCAGATGGAGCTACCATTAGCTACTCGCCGCCTACTGCCTGCTTTCCTTGAAAAATAGTTACACCTCTCCTCGTTATGTCTTGACACTGCAACTTTTGTAAGTTTTGTTCCACTAAGAGACAAGGGAGGAACCCACAACAGTCCACTTCGAGCGTTATCGGGAAAGTGGGGTTTGATACGGAGACACCTAGCTAGCCAAGACCTACTACGGGATAAGCCCTCTCATGGATAATCTTTGAAATGCTTGTCAATTGTTTTTACCTTGGAGCTGTATGCATGGTTCGGAGTTTGAGTTGTGGTTGTGCATGTGTGCCTTGTACATCCTGGAAATCTGGAAAAGGTCGGCAGAAAAAAAAAGGATTGTAGCTTGTGGATGAGGACTGAACTTTGAAGCAAGACATATAGTTGAATAGTATATACAATAGTGGTATTTTCAAAAAAATAAAAAAAATAAAACTAAAAACTAGAACTCTAGCTGGTATCAACACATAGCACTGAAAGGATGCGCCGGAATAAATGAAATTCCCAAACACCATCAATCCTCTCATATCTTAACTAGTGAGCCCGCTTCAATATTTACAACAATGCCCTCACTATTCTGTTTGCTTGATCCTTTTCGTACTGCGATAGGAGCTTTTCGTTTTGTGATGTGAATGCTGCTAGATTCTGTCGGAGGAGTATTAGCCACGATGCGCGGAACTTTTGTACGAGTGAGGGAAACTTACGGAGGATGAGGCTGCTGCGCACGAGGTTTGGAATGCACTTGTAGCTTGTAGCATATCTAATTCCTCGCTTTCATCCGCAAAAGCTATAGTCTCGTCAACCCCATCCAAAAGTCTATTCGTCTTGAAAATCTCCCCGGAAACCAGAACATCAACGGGCCTTCCATTGCCCCTCTCCTCAATACCCTCAACACCCCCCTCACAGAAATCAACCCATCCCTCTTCCCTAACAACCTTAAAACACCACTTAACATACTCCGCCCACTCCTCCATACTGGGGTTCAACTCTCCCTTGGACATCCATTCACACAAGATCCCTTCTTCACTCAGATAATTTAGGAATGTATATCGGCATGTGGGATCTAAACTTGTCGCAAAATCTTGCATGAACACAGCTTTATTGTTTAAGGATTCCATGGCTAATTCATGTGTTTGACTCAGGAACAAGATTGACAAAGGACTCCGTCTCACCGTCGCGGTAATAGCAAGACTGAGTTGTGCAATGGAAAAGTTTGACGAGATGACGTCGTATGCGTGAACGCGATTTGTGAGATGAGGATGGGGCCGAGGATGGACTGCCTGGGGATGTTCGTAGCTGGGGGTTTCGAGAGACATTCTTTTTTTTTCTTTCTCTTCCTCTTTTTGCACTGGTGGTGATTGATTGGTAAGAGGGCGATGAAGAAGTTTATAGAAGACAAAGAGGCTTGGAATGGAATGGTGTATTGAAGGTGGTCAGTGGTATATATGAGAAACAGCCAGCACAGCAGAACAGTCGGTCAAGTAAAAACTCGGGGGAACAAAATGGGCCTAGAAAATGCAAATGTGAATCGTAGTTCGTACAATCAATGACAGCTGCGGACTTAAAAATGTAAAAGCGTTCAAAATAGAAAAATTGGCTTTAGGTAATCTAAGGAAAATGTTTAGTAAAGCAGGGGATAAATTCTTCCGCTGGGAATGGAAGATATGATGCCGAATTCCAAAGATCGAAACATGAGTCATACCATTTCATGTGACGAAATCGTAACAGCTTGCTGAATGTAGAACTACTACCGCATCATACCAGTCGCGAGCATCGGGACCGACGACCAATCCATCATGGCTTTTCCCTTGTGGCTCCATTGACGCGTCAATTGATTTTCAATCTGATAACCTATTCCATAACCCCCGGTTGCTAAGGTCCAGCAGGAGAATTTCCATCTGATAAGTTTCCTTGAATTTTAACTTCCTTCCACCTGAGATTTTTAAGTTTCTCATCTGATAAGATTAACCATTTATCCGAGTTGCATCGGGATACTCTCCAATGTTAGAGGGAAAAATGCATGTTCCTTGTAGATGCACCCGGCTCTGAGGCCTGCTAACAAGCAGTGGACCCGTCATCGGCCCGGTGCTCAAGTAAACCTCAGTAAAAGTCGTGATTCGTGAATTATAACCCCATAATATAACCTTTCGTATTTATGCAGCGTAGCATGAGGAAATGACAAGATCTGACAAGCTTCGGATCCAAATTACTAGAGAAAGTAATTGAGGTCTGATCTTCCTGTTCGAGAGTCTTATTAGCTTGTTATATGTTGGTTGGCAAACGTGGCGAGCTTGGGAGCTAATGCCCTTCAAGATGCGGTGGTAAACATGATATTGTGAGTAGATTTGATATGTGCAACCAGAATTATATCCAGCTGCAGCTTAAACAGTCATCTCTCTTCGAGCATACAATATGCTGTACCCTAGAGGTTCGATTAACGTCTTCAAACCCAGCGAATTTCACATTCCCTCATGACGGGGTCTGATTAGCAGTGTTGAGTTTGTTATAGGGTTCATTTCTTTTAACTGAATCATCGTGACAGCCAAAAACCTCAAGGGCACTTCCTCAAGGGCTCACTCGAATAAGCTCTCTGACGCAGTGGCCAGTGCTAATGTCGATTCGTTGATTTATTGAGAAGTACAAAGTGGATTTTGGCGTTAAAGTGTGTGAGCAATTAGCAAATGATGATTAGATGGTGTAGATGGCGCCTGGATCGTCTGATAAGTATGATTGAATCACGTGATAATATTCCCGGCTCGTGCTTGCCACTGGAACCTCAATCTACCACCTACATACTCACTTACCTCTATCATATCACACCATTTCTTAGCCTCCATTCCATGCAATGAATCACGAATACATCCATACATTTAGATGGCTCCGTGATGATTATACGAGACTCAGAGACGGACCTGAACTATTTGAACGGGTAAATGAATGCCATGCAGCCCCAGATTGTAGAAGCTCAGGCAGCCATGCCGACCAACAGGATTTAAGTAGTCTCAATACTCATGATGGCCCCATCAATTCGAAGCCTACCGACAATTGTAGTGATAAACCTTCATTTGATACTGTTATCGCCGCTCAGAATCGCTTGATGGGATGTCTAAACAGTGATAAAACACAAGATGAACCCCGCAGACCCCGCAAAGGTCACAAAAAGTCGAGACGCGGGTGTTACAATTGTAAGAGACGTAGAGTGAAGGTACATCTCCCTTTCTCACAACTCGAATAGGTTTTTCTAACAGCTCTAGTGTCAAGAAACACTACCATCATGTCAAAATTGTACACGGAATTATCTCTTTTGTAGCTACCCCACACCCCCTCCTCAGAAATTACCCCTGAGATCTCGTCAAATCGTAAACACAAGCCCAATACCATATGGAAATTTACAAGCTACGCCTACGTTATTTTCGTTGGATGATATGTTTCTTTTTCATCATTTTTTAATGCATGCTCATCCATATTTGCCGGTGGGCAGTAAGGAGAAATGGATTTGTTATGTTCCGATTCTGGCTCATCATGTGAGTAGTTCTGGTTCTTTAAACATCGGAAAGGAGCAGGATTCTTAGCATTGATTGAAATATAGAATTCATACCTTCTCCACTCTATGCTTGCCCTATCGGCATCTCACCTCTCACACACCTCTCCACCTTCTTCGCGAGCTACCTTCTCCCCAGAAACTTCAGCTACAAATTACCACGCATTATCTCTGCAACACCGCATCCTCGCTATTCGTGAACTCTCGGTCCTCTTCAGCACCCTCAATTCTTCGAATATTCCCAAACCTCAACGACAGACGATTCAAGCAGCGCTCTACGCCCTCACATTTCAGTCATACTACCTACCTGATCTATCCGGATTCTTTGAACTGTTGTATTTTTTCCGCGGCTGTAGTATTTTACGAAATATAGATCTTCCTGGTGGGCAAGATGGAGGTACAGAAATGTGTTTTGAGGGCGACGGGGACCACTGGGAACAAATGGAGGGACGACTTGATGATTTGCCTGACGTTTCTAGTGATGTTATTCGTGATGCTGAGAGATCATTAGGTCTTGTCAGAGATCTTTGTTGGGGTAGTAAAATAAATCGAGAATTTTTCAAGATGCTATTAAGTGTTGTTCAAGAATGGAAATTATCTTCTCTAACTGGTACCATTCCCATCTCATGCCTTCACTTTCCAAACTTCCAAACTCTAATGGCTTAACAGCATATTTCAAATTCGTCCAAATCTACCTTGCAATAAGTAAAATGAGGAACGCCACATTCTATAAGTTTATTGATAGGAAAAACAAAGTAGGCAGAGTGTTGCTTGCCAACTTTTTGGCGGTGCAAAAGGTTATGGAACCAATTCTCAATCGAGAAGTTGAAATTGGTGACGAAAAGAGTGGAGATGGTGGCTTAAGGGAAACAGAGAGCATTAGGGGGCATCAAGATTGGGTTGAAGGGATTTGGTGCGAGCTGACTGAAGACGGGGCAAAGGGATGGAAGGGGCTCATGGAGTGGCCGAGGAGGGTTTTCCTGCAGTGAGAGTTTTAGGGAGATTCTTGAGGTGATTTGCGATATGGAATTCGTACATCAGTTGGTCCTAACACATATTTTCTGGACATATGTTAAGAAGAGCGCTCAAGTTCTAATCTAATGAATTAATGGCAATTTAACATCGTATGCCATTGCCCACGTCGTTACAACGCTAATCGATAATTGAAATTTTCTCTTTCGGCCATCACTTATAATACTGGTAACTGCAAGATTCTTGCCTTCTTCAGGTAATGCCTTTGTATCTCAACCTATTGGTAATCCGATGAACTACGACAATATTAATATTTCTGCGGCACTATTGGCAGCCACAGAGTTAGACGATCTCGTATGCTATTGGCACATGAGGTTCCGCCGCATTATTTTCCATTTTTTAAATAAGGAAGCCACTCTAACACTTATTAGCTTTTCCTTCTACATCGTATTCTCAACATCAGTTTACTGACTTTCATACCCACCAAAATCGAAGTCCAAAACTCCAAACACCTTTTGCAACTCCTCCAATATCTCAATATTAAATCACTCCACACCTAACCAAAAACTCCTCGCTCGCACAAGGCTACCCTCGGTTTGATCGTTACAAATCGAAAAATTACAGAGAAATCCAATTTATCAAAAAAAAAAAAGCCAAAACAACGAGTTCACAACCGCAAACATGCTTGTCAAAATCAGAACATTGACAGGAAAGGAAATCGAGCTCACCGTGGAGGGCAACATCAAAATGCACAAGGTCAAGGAGAATATTGAGGAAAAAGAGGGAATTCCTCCAGATCAACAACGTCTCATCTTTGGTGGCAAGCAAATGCTTGACGACAAAGAGTTGAAGGACTATGACGTTCCACCAGGAGCTACTCTACATCTTGTTCTTGCTCTTCGTGGGGGTCCTTTCTAAATGTCTTTCAACGCTTGCGACTTTTACTGCCGTCTACTCACATATGATGATACGATGTTGTCCGGTATTCTACATTGCAAACACACCGGGAGGTTCTCGTTTGGGTGAATTTATCTTGCATGATGGTGAAATATTTGCGGGTGATGGTCGTGGGCGGACTGTCAACAGGATGGTCAATTACAATGAGGGATTTTGTCTTGGCTTGGGACAAGAAGTTAGTTAACGTGTGACAGGACCTAGCCTGTGTTCATGTAGATGCTACAATCGAGAAATTCTACCTCTCAATAAAAGTATAATCTTTGCACTAACCAACTAACTAACTATATGATATAAATATATAAGGCTCTGAAACCTTCATTCGTTGCGTTGAAATTTTCGGTGTAAATTACATAACTTTACAAATCGACAGACACAACGATCGGTGGACCTAAATAGAAAGATAGCATGTTCACTAACTCTAATACAAACTTCAATAACTTCAATTACTTTAACACAGTCATTTAACGCTTTGCGATCGGATGCTGGCTTTGGTAGAGGACTGTATTTCATCATACCAAAACATAAATAAAGACTACGTTCTTCAGTATGCGTAGTTTTGAATCAACATAGTCATTCAAGACAATGCGCTGGAGGATAATACACTATTGTGATCTTGAAATCGAATATTAGAGGCAGTGAGAAGTTACTTCGATACTAAAGGCTGAATTGTCAGTACTCGCTCACACTCATGGATGACCTGATATGCAAGTATTGAGTTCGTCGCCTTCAACTTAGATATTTGAAGAGCCTCCAGGGCTACTCTAGAAAGCTATCCGTATGAAATTGATCGCTCGCTGCGGGTTCTTCGACATGTGAGATTTTCTCTACATCTTTCGAGTTTTCTATCTAATACACCCACGTCGATCCACTTGAAAGGCCAGGAACCTATTTCTTATTCATGATCATTCAGCACACACTCCCAATAATTGAATTATTCAGAACTTAAAAGGCTCTGGGTTATTTCGAGTGTCTGTACATAGTCCTAGAAAAATGTTCTACTACAGGCTTTCAGGAAAGCTTGTATATGCAAAGCGGCTTACATTAGGAACCACCGACTATATCAAGATCCATACAATATATTATGGTATGTAGTGTATAATGATAATGCAGATTGAAGGGTAGCTGGAAGTAGCTACTTATATATATAGATTATTTATAGATTATTTATAGATTATTTATAGATTATTTATACTTGATTTACAAAAGACTTATTTAGACTTTAAAGGATCTGTTTTATATATAGATTATCTTAGATAGAGTACTTGTTGAAGGTTTAACTCGGATCCGCAAAGACCTGTTGAGAATACTATTAGCTAAACATTTCAAACCCTATCTTCTGGTCGTCATCAAGTAAACACAGACTTAACGCATGTTAACAAAAGTAAAAATCCTGTACCGTTCTATATAACCATAATTGGCTTACAAGACATGACTTTCACATCTTTAACTCCGAGCTGGCGGAATTTCACTTTTTCATTCGTTCTCTATAGTTTGGTTAGATTAATAAACCAGTATCTTACAATCTTTTGAATTCTGAAGATCAGGTCAAAGAACAAGTGCTCTAACCTATTGCAATCATTTTTGGGAATTTTGATATTTTTTTTCTGAACATAGAACAAGCCATGAATGCTACTGATCATATCAGATTTCACCTATTTCTCGGCAACAAAAAGTCGATTCTATTTGATAACCGCTGCTATTTTACTATGCTAGTTGTCCACACGGGATTAATGATGATTTCCACTGACAGATAGGGGCGTTTAAGAAGAAGTGTAGTCCGCAGTCCGGACGTATATCGTTAGCATAATGTCATACTACGTAATCTCTACTATACAGGAAAGCCTGCTTGAAAGGCTATATTTGAACCTCCTTTCCGATGACCTTGGTAATATTACACTTCAATCGTGGCGATCCGGACATTTCATAAATTCTCTATATCACTTGGAGCTTTACGGTGGTATAAGTAAGCTGGAAATACCACATTGATTTTTTAGGTCTCATTAAGGCATAACCTCCATTGAAAGTTTCAACAGTACTTTAGTATTTTGATAACATTTTCAAAAGGTTTAGACAGTAAACTCCAATTTCATTTAGATATCTGAAGTGAATTAATTGACTTTTAATCAGAGAACAATGGGCTTGTATTGATTACGTGTATATCAGGAACTTGATTCATTTCAAATATTGAGACCAAACCATGAAGCCGATATGAATGTACATTTCGAACATCAAGGCGCTACTTAATATGTATACTAGAAGATATTTGGAACATCAGATCACAGTATATACAGCGCAGTTGAAAAATTCGGAGAAGAACTTTGAAGTCCGTTGTCTGGTCGGTGATTCCATACATCTTGAGATAGCTATATCGAAAGAACTATTCTCTGAGAAAGTCAGATAAGAGTGTTTGAGTACGGTTTAGTCCTTTGACCGCCGGATGATACCTCTACTAGAATGTTTCAGATAGAACTCAACATTACATATATTAAACTCACGGAAACTGAACCATTTGTTATAAATCTGATCATTAGTCCTAGGCATTGGAACTGCCATCAAAATTGAATAGAAAAGAAAGGCCCTCAATATACGACGGATTAACGGAAAATCAGCCAAAGTTGTTTTTACGGAATTAGTTGAAAACATTTTAGATGAACTCGATATATTGGATATAATTGCTCTATCTGTTACTATTAAGATGATAATGGCTCTCATCACCAAGTAACGCTCATGGAAATTGTTGCAGCCCTCTCATAATATCTACTGATATTCCTTACTTCCGCATCATCTAGATTAGCTTTACAGGTATATCGGCTGCTGGCTGTTTAAAACATCTTCATGTCACTTGACTAATACATCTTACACCTAGAGAACCGAAATTCATAACACCTAAATGTATCTATCCATCTCTGACATTATGAGCTATAGAAAATCCCGTCAGAAGAGAGCACCTTTATTCAGCTGCAGCGCTAGCGAGAAACGACTAACCCCACCCTGCTAACAACAGACGATAACCCCTAAATCTCGCTAATCCCTCTAAACATTCAACCACATCACCACCAACAGATATCGAACAATAACCCCTTCATCTATAAGCCTCATCAAAGCTTGGATAACTCCGGCTAAATTTACCACATCAAGTGATATAATAGTCTTCCTCACATGACTTCCCATGTCCAAGTCCCCAATCCGGAAAGGCGTGGAGTGTCCACAGAACCTTCGAGGCGCGTCCACCTCTATTTAAGAATTTTCTCCCACCGGCTTGATTCTAATAACCAATAATCTCGACACCCCTTCAAGCTTGGTAAGTCACAAAACGTTTTATTGTTTCATCAATCAATTATTATCATTTATCTGTCTGCACGTTCTTTATACTAATGTGTTTCTTTGTGCAGTACAACAGACGCGGTTTCTGTAAGATAAGATGGAGGAACGAACAGATGGACCGTACTACCATAATAGGAATGCCTACGAATACTCTTCTCTTCCTGCCGAGAACGCAGAGTGTTTTGCCCTAGGTTCCCAAATTCTCGATTATGGCGTCCAACAATATCATCGACGTGCCGCTGAATACAACTCTCCCGCCGATGTTCCTTACTATAACAATCAATTTGAAAACAATGTTGACCAATATAAGCTCCAAGATCATGCTTTTGCCATGCAACGTCACCTCCCAGACCATGCTTTTGCCGACCAACACCCCCGCTTTCAAGATCATGCTTATACCATCCAACGTCACCTCCCAGACCATACCTTTGCCGACCAACACCGCTTCCCAGAAGATGAAACTGCTATTGAAGATGATGCAATTAGCATCAAGCAATTAAGTAAGACTTGATGCTAAACAACCATTTGTTATACTTACTAACACTCCACTCCAGTCAAAGAAGAAGCTGTCTCGCCATCTCATTCTCCAGATATCGAGGAGGAGGAGGAGGAGGAGGAATGTAAGCACAACCCACCAAATAATCAACCCTTTGCTCATGCTAACCCTCCACCCCAGGTCATCACGACTTTGGTGCCGAAGCCGGCGATGAAGCCAACTCTGAAGTCGAGGAACCCGCACCCGCACCCGACTTCCCCGCCAACGTGGCACCCCACGAGCTGAAATACAGCACGAAAGAGAGGAGAGGCAAGATGTCCATCTATCACCGAAGAGAATTCGCCTACGTCGAGTGTGCCATGACCATCGAAGAACACTTCCAAATCAAGGGCTTGAACCACGTTGCTCCGCAAACCTTCTCAATCCCCGACAAGAACGGCAAATATCAAAAGAGGAAACGCATTAGGATCACCTGGGCAGAGAGAGATATCTTGAACGCGTAAGTTTATATGCAAACACAGGCCAGTTTCAAGCTAATGAATAATAGTTGGCGTATTGAGAATGGAATCAAGCCGCACGAGCTTCGCAAAGGTGCAAAGTATGCTGCAGCTAGGGATTACTGGCGCCTGCATGCTCCTCACGTTGTCCCACCTCGCAAGACCAAGGAGTGGAGCAACAAGAGAGGACCAGTACCTGCCCCTTGAGCTGTCTCAAGTTTTTCATTTGGGAGTTCGGGATTGAGATCGAGGTGGTTGTTTATGCAAGATACCTAGATACAGCAGTTTATGAAACGAGCCAAAGAAATCAAAGAAGATTATGTGGTGTTATTCAATACTGACTTCGTTATTGGTGACCTTTCATGTATCCTGATAGATGTGAGACCTTTCATCAAACAGATTGTACCAACGCACACCGGAACAAAAGCAAAAGGAAAAGAAAAAGAAATAACATCAAACTTTAGCATCTCCATTACCTTCTTCCCTTTCTCCACAAAGTAAATCCAGTATCCAACAAAATTAAGAAATATCTGCACACTAAACTTCCTAATAATTCATTATTCATAACCGATCAAATCATATGTTCCACTTTCAAATTCTTGCTATTCCCCCTCATTCTCCAACTGTTCCTGTTGAGCCAACATGAGTCTTTTTTTGTTGTTTTGCTCCAAGAGCCTCAATTGGCATTGATACTCATGAAGATGGAAATTGCCGAAGTCTCTATTACTGAGAGGAAAGGCATTGTAAACAACTCCTGTTCGGTGTGGCAAAGCGGTGTTTGTCAGGTTTGGTAAGGCTGGCTGTTGGTGTACTGTATCATAATCTTGACTCGATGGCCTCTTACGATCCTGCTGATAAGGATAACTCTGATGATTTCTCAGTCTCGACGTCACAGATAAGACGTGACCCATGAGGGAGTTGTTCCGGTGCCGGTCCTGTAGCCTTGAATTTAAGATTTCTTTCGATATCCTGCTGAGCTAAAGCCAGATTTCTCTCATTCCATTTCTTCAAAGGCACCAACATCTGGGATTCTTCTTGAAGATACTCATCGTTAATAGGGGTTGAAACTCCATTATTTTCATTGCCAGTTCCATTGGACTCTTTGCATTGTTTCTCTGCTTGGGGTATCATAGCCTCGGATCCCCATTGTCCTTCCGGTCCTAGCCGGGCTGAAGCCAATTCTTTGTTACTTTCTTCCTCGAAACGCCTCGACTGCATCTTATTTTCTTTCCACGCATAGCTCCTACTGTTATCTAAGTCAGCAATGCACAATTGGACCTCTTGCTTCTGTGCGACATGCTTGGGCCTTGAATGACTTTCTCTCATTTGAGCTGGGTCCATCAGCCCACTAAATCTGTGCCCAGAGTCTTGGAGCATCATATTCATCTGGTAATCCTCCGTAACGTAATCCATTCTACCACAGGACGCAATAGGACAGAGCCGTGCTTCCGGTTGCATTGCAGTATCATTGGACTGCCAAGAATCCATCGGATTTTGCTCCCCACGCGCCATCATAAGTCTTTTCTTGTTCTGTTGCTCCAAGATCCCCAATTGCATTTGGATATCTTGAGATGTGTGAATTTTGTAAACAGGGTGAGGAAATCTGGGCAATTGGACTTCTAATTGAGCTGCGGGATCCATAAGGCCTGACTGAATTTTCGAAGGTATTTCCACATTTGTCTTCGCATCTTCTTGGTGTTGACGGAGTTCCTCTCGATCATGATTTACTGTGCAACGATCAGATGTTGTTGATTCTTTGTGCGCAATTGTTTTCCATCCATTTGAGCATGGCGCCCCGGAAAGTTCATTCGACTGGAATTCCTCTTTCTTATTCGCTCCTTTATCGTGTGCGGCGGTAGATTTATCATTCATAACTTCCATAACTTCATTCGATACCTCGGCTACATCAAGCCCCGCATGCGTTCTATGTCCTTCAGAGGATGCATGTGAATGGAGATATCCATTAGAAAAGATGGTTTCCCATGGCAAGCCCTCGTGTTCCTGTTTCCTCTTTTTGTTTGGCTCATTTAGGATACGCAAGTGTCTGTGAAGTTCCCCAAGCATATGGGGGTGTTCATTCTCGTACGTCGTGTGTTCTTCGTTTGTCATCTGTACCATAGGTCCACCGTTATATTTTTTGATTCTTATTCTTTCCTCTTCAGCAGAATATTCCGACTGCACGGTTCTTCCGCCAGATACACAAGAGGTCTGTTGCTTGATTGTAGGCTCGACAGATGATTCGGGGGTATACATGATAGTAGATGCAACACTATTATCACGCACATAAGTAGACTGGTCGAGGCTCACATCCCGGGGCCGCTTTCGGGTACTTTGAAGCTCAACTTGCCTCTCATTGACAGTTGCCGTATTTTCGGAGCTTACACGGCCACTTTCCTCCTGATTGTTCGAAGCAGTGCCATTTTCGGAGGTATCATCTTCCACAGTTTGATAGTTGATGAGGGATTCGACAGGAACTTGAGTTTTGATGATAACCATCTTGGCAGGATGACCGATAACCAAGGTCACTCGTACTGAAAGTTTTCAAGTCAATAACCAATGCCAATTCAATTGACCGTGAACATGAGAAGAATACAAAGAACAAAGATGGAGGAGGTCATCATGAAAAATATAGGCACCAATGCCCCATCAAATATGCTGAGGTTCACATCTCCTCCCCTCCCCCCCAAAAAGCAAACAGCTCGCGTCGTACAAACTGTGCAGCTTATATGTCGCTCACCGAGAGTGATCAGGAAAAACAAATCGAGGAATCAAATCAATTCAAACCCGATAGGTTTAAATGAAAGCTTGAAATAAAGCAAGAACCTTTTCCATGCAAGACGGCTTTTACCCGCGCCAGGATCCCCGTGAACCAACTAATATTGGCCCTTTTCTCTTAGAAGACTGCAGGATTGTGACCAGTCAACTAATTCCGATCCAATGAAAATATTGGTTTTCGCGTCACGGCAGTCACCTACTCTACTCGTATATTCATACGGGTATCTTCCGACACGCATGTTTTCATTTCTACGTCGATGATTGAAAACAAACGCGATATACCTGCCCTGCCACCCAGAGTTAATATTCCTCCTTCGATATGCCCAGCGAATTTACCGAATAAGATGCGAATGAAGTTTGTGCGTTTAATGTTGACGCCGATTTTCCATGAATAATCTACGTAACTCTATAGACATGTTGAAATGATGAGGCTTCGATATTCAACATTCAATCTCAAGATAAATCAAAAATACAATAAACTCAAATCTTCAATTATTTTGTCATCTTCATGTTTTCATATTACTATACTCGTAGACAATGATCCAAAGAAAGCACTGCGGGCAATGGGATCCACACATATATATTCGCTATCAATCCCTTTAAACTATTACCCTTTCACTTATTCATTTCCATCCACCCATCTCCTACCTAATTCCTCTTCTGCCTCCTCCCATTCACACATAGATGGCAAACTATCCCTAGTACAAAGTACCTATAAAGATATATTAAATAGATACATGAGAACTAAAGTCCCGCCTATCTCTTTCACATTTCACATCCGATTAATTATCCCATGCCCCCTCCCCTTCACTTCTCTCCCATCCATTCCCACTTTCCATTTCCTCATCCTTATCTCTTCAATTTCTATCATATCCTCATCTGAATATTCACACTAGCATCAATAGAAACATTATCCTTCCCTTAGCAGATACACTTATCCTAGCATCATCCATCCTCTCTTATCTTCTTCTGCTTCTGCCCTCTCAATGCTTTCTCCTAAAATCCAAAATAATGCCATGAATGAGCGGTTTTTTGGGAATGATTTCGTAAAGATCGTGTATATCATATCATCTCTCATTCCTCTCGAGATTATAATAAAAATAAGGACCGTGTGTATTATGTCTTTTCGCTAACCGTGTCTGATTTAGACATTAAAAATCAGAAACGAGATATATTAAGTAAAAATGAAGCGTAAGATAGATCATGATATGTTGAATGCAACTTTGTTCCGAAAAATGCGTGCGTTATAGTCGTAACTTTTTGTTCAAATAAGCCGAAGCTAAATATGCAACAAATGTTTTCTTATAAATAATAACATCATCCATACTATCCCATCAACCCCATCAACCCCATCAACATCGTCAGCAGAGTAAAGATGATCGAAGGCCTCAAATTCGAAGCAGCACCTTGCACAGGTCCGGTACCCGACGGGCTCAAAGATCCAGAGCTGCTTGATGAAGAACTAGTTTGTGATTTCGTGGTTTGGGTTGGGATTTGACTATGAGCAGATGATCCAGAGCCCGAGACTGAAGGTGAAGAAATGCTTGATGAGGAGCCAGAAATAAGTGGACCGAGTATGCTGGGGGCTGCTGTGGATAACGAGCCGTTTCCAGAGCCTGTAGCTGCGGATGATGGTCCCGAAATACCGGAAGAGACTGTCGGGACGCTGATGACCGCAGGGGAAGATCCGGATGAAACGCCTCCTATTGAAGCGCCTCCTGATGAAGCGCCTCCCATTGAAGCGCCTCCCATTGAAATGCCTCCTGTTAAACTGCCCCTTGATGAACTTGGAGCTGATGAAGACGATGATACACCCACTGGTGCGATCTGGCTCGTGATACTAATGCTTGGGCTCTGGCTCTCCCTCAAGCTCTGAGCAGCACTCGATCCACTCTCCGCTTTAATCATACTACTACTAGCCTCAACCGGCATAACCGTTTTAGTAATCACCTGCACTTCCATACTAGCTGCAATCTCACTCTGCGGTGCTTGCGCACTACAGAAATCCAAGAATTGTCCAAATTGTGGCTCCACATATGTTTGCAATGTTTGTTTAACATTATTGCTATTCGCCTCAATACAAGCTTCGCATGAAGAATAGTCGGAAGTAAAAGCCGAATTTGATTTGCAGAGAGCTGGCGATTTGCCAACTTTGAGTGCTTCTACGTAGCAGTTATTGCAGGTAGAGTAGCAGACTGCGGGGGCAACGGTAGAGTCACGTTTTGTGAGGAGGTTTAGATGCATTGGGATGGATTTATTGCTGCCTTTTGATCCGAAGATCCTTGGAAGAAGTCCGCGACGAGCGAGTGCTGAAGGAGTGGCAAGTTCGGAGGTCGAAAGTCCAGTTTGAGTTGCTGGTGGATAGTGGGAAATACCTGTTTGGGATGTCCAATCGCCGGTCGTGAAAGTCTTTAAAATTTCAGATCCTTCATTACCAATGATAATTTCAGTTATGACCTTCTCGATGAAAATGCCAAAGCTCAGACCGAATGCATTGGGATTAAGATTGAAGTATCCAGCTGAAGGTGGGTAGTAGCCTGTTTGATTTTGTGGCCAATACACTGCTGTTGTGTTAGGAGCGGGTATACAATATTTGGCTTCGCAAAGATAGTCATCTGCGGGTGGATCGGCCCATAGAGCACAGTGGTCTGGCTTGGGCGGGTTACAGACATATCCTGGGGAGCATCCGAAGACTGCTGAGGAGCCGGAATCTTGTGGGGCTGCTGGACCGGAATTTGTTGGAGAAGGACAAGTGATAAGTTCTGTGATGGTAACAGTGGATTCAGGTCCATTAATGTATGCTGTTGATCCCTTCAAGGTTGCTCCAAGGCTAATGGTCGTTTGGTAAACGCTGATGGAACCTGGGAGGGGTGAGATAAGGGTTGGTCCTGCCTGTGTACGTGTTGAGGCAGGAATGGTCAATATAGATCCGGGGAGAGTAGTCACGGATCCAGGTAAGGTAATTATTTGGCCTGGGGCAGTAAATGTTAATCCTTGGATAGAAGTAATTTGACCAGGTAAAGAAGTGACTGATCCAGGTAGGGTAATTGTCGATCCAGGTAGGTTCACCGTCGAGCCAGGAATTTTGGACCCTGGTAATATTATTGTCGGTCCTTGAATAGTTGAAATCAGGGTACTTCCTGGCTGAGTAATCGTTTTCAAAGATCCCGATATCGAAGTAGTAATGGTTTGACCCGGAACTATATCAGATTAGTAAAGGGTTTCTAAAATGAATATTATGACTTACGTGAAGTGGTAATGTAAACATTGGATGTTCTAGTTGGGCCTGGAACCGTCAAATTTGAGAGACTTCCGGGTAAGGTGACGGTAGTCAAAGATCCTGATATGGAGCTTATTATTATTGGGCCGGGAACTAAACATTGTCAATTTTGATTCCAACTAACTGTTCGGCCTATTCTTACCTGAAGTAGTAATATAAATATCCGATATAACAGTGCTAGCTGGGAGGGTCAATAGAGACGTTATATATATGTCAGACGTGAATATTTTAGTGACATATAAAGTGGACGCAGGCTCCGTGATCGTTATTTGCGATTTTGATATTATCGAGGTGACCGTCGAGGGAGGAAGAGTGATTGCTTCGATAGAAGTGAGTGTTTTGGCTGCAAATTAGTATCAATAATATGCCTCATGTATTTATCAGCTTACTAGATATTGCAGTTGTGGTGACAGCTGAAGGGGGTCAGTAAGATTGCATGCAGTAATCTAATATTGGAGACTTACTCTCAAAATTTGTTGTGGTGTAGCTAGCCGTCGTTGCTTTATTCGCCATTAGTTATTTTATCTACACATCAGACCTGATAAATAACCTACTCTCACTATCCGTTGAAGTTTTTGTGGCGATGATAGCTATCTCATGATTAATTTAAAGTTTAGATGTTTCGGCGGGCTACTACTTACTCTCAGATCTCGTGATTAATGATATACACGTGGTTGGGATATATCTTATTTCAGAGATAGTCCGGATATACGTTGTTGGAACATATCGAGTTGACACAGTAGTGTGATCGCTAACTAGCGTGGTATAGAGTGTGTATGGATATGAAGTCGAGATAAAAATCGTGGAAAGATCAATTTCTGTCAGGATGGTACTATATGTCGAATAGAAATCCGAAACTGAGATACTTGTTGATACGATTTCTTCAGTCTTAGTAGTAGGGACCTGAAATTATCATAAGCCAAAGTCGTTAAATCATGCTTAAAGAGTATATACCAAAGAAATACTTAAAATAACGCTAGTCTCGGTAGTTTTCTCGGTAATCTATTTTATGTTGGCTCGTAAACTTTTGATGGAGGTAATGAAGGGGCCATACAGTTTGGTTAGCACTTGAATAACCGCCGACAGTTTGAGTTATCTATCGTGTATTAGCATTTGAGGTAAAAGTTATAAATGGATGCCGAACTCACAGTCTGATTTTGAGTGATTGTCCGCGTAATCTGAAATCCGTCAACAAATCGTTCGTCCATATCGCAAGATATACATTGTACTCACAGTACTCCCTCCATATGGATACCCACTGCTCGGACTGCTGCTGGGGCGCAATGTAATCGTCTCAGTAACCTTTTTCAAGTCAATTGAATGCCCCTGCGTATCTTCAGCAATGCGCCCAACTCACTGTAGTACCTGGTCCATATCCACCTCCAATAACGGTCGATGTAACTTTAGTCTGCCTTCCAATCAATCATATATTCTGACTACGAATAGGAAATCGCTCACGGTTTGAATTTGGTAGGCTGTAGATGTAGAGATAGATACAATTGTAGTTGGTTTGCTGATTTCAATTAGTATATCTTCACTTGGCTCCCATCGACCTGAACTCACTCAACCGTGATAGTCTCATAACAAGTCGTCTTGGATACTGAGATAAAAGTCGATGTAATAATTTTTGTGGGGCAGGGTCCATATCCATATCCACCTCCTGGAGATGTAACTGTCACGGTTTTCGCATGGCATGTTGGGTAATTCCCTTGCCCATCTGCTTTTATTGAACTCGTAATCGCCGCGGTTGTATTCAAGTATTGTCCTTGTGCCACCCCAATCAGCCCCGCTATTAGTACTCCGATTCGAGATTTGGAGACCATTGTAGAAGATAGTCCTGTCGATTCGAATAACGATAGTGTAGATGACAGCAATGATGCTGAAATCTTTCGAACGAGCGAAAAAGAAAGAGAGAAGATCACGGCTATTTGCTTCCTTGGTTCAGGAACGATTGACTGCAGGTAGCTCTATAGTAGTGCATGTGCCTGACTATAATATAGGACCGAAGGTGCGTCAGCTCTAAGGCTGAAGGTACGGAAAGCTTCAGTCGAGGAGGTTTATAGCCAATGAAGAAGTCAATTAAGAACTCTCACAGCCATCTGATTGCCAAGGCCGTAAAGCTGTGCAGGTATGCCAGAGGATTTGTTGAAAACCAAGAAAGATGAGTAAAACGAGGGAGATTTTCAGACGTATAGAAACATCTCAAAATGAAAAAAAGCTAGGGGAACCTAGACAATACGAACCTACGAATGCACCACGTTACCTTGAGAATCCCCTTTGGATGTCAAAGTAGTGATACCAGGTATGTAAAAGATGCAGGGCTAAAAGGGCAGAGAGAATAAAATCGAAGGGAGGTGGGTAGTGCATGGATTGGCACAAGGGTTATGAGGTGATTTGAGAATGAGAAAGAGAAAGAGAAAGGAAAGTCGATCTTTTGTCTTACTAATACTATAGCGGGGCAAATTTTTGGGAATACAACGCGGGAGATGGAAAAAGAGGGGAAGGCACGGAGGCTCAAGATGACAACACATTTCGTACCTACCCTTAACTGACATTTTAGCATGCGAGTAGATGATCCTTGCATACTCTCGTCCAACCACTGGCAACCAGAAATGACATGCATCTTGGCAGGCAGATGTAGAAAGCCAATGCAATTCTTGGATGGAGAGAATAAGAGAGGACATGATATCGGAGCAATATACGCATGCGGTTCATGTCCTTTCCCTTACGGAAAAATCCTCAGTGCAACGGATTGCCACCCTCTTTGCAGGACCAGGATCGAGAAAAGAAGGTTGATTGAAGAGGCATCGGATTGTACGAGAGAGAGTAAGGAAATGTTTGTTTACTGTTGAACAGCAGGATCCCGGAAAGCCGACCTTGCCACAAAATTGCAGCTGGGTCTATTTCCAGGGGGCTTTTCCGTGAAGCTAGGTAGTTTGGGCTGAATCAAATTCAGATGTCAATGTTTTGTGGTCAAAAGATTCTTCAAAAGCGGTTGAATGAGAAATTGACAGGTGACAAAAGTGTAATAAGAGGCTTTAGTGGCGGTGGAGAATATGTTGGAAATGTTGGATCTCGGTGGAATATCTTCATAACTGGAAGAGGGTGATGAGTGTTGGGTACTAGGTGGAATAGGAAGCTGATGGCTTTGAGGTTGATTCGTAAATCAAAATATAATTGGCTACTGTACCGGTATTGCCGTCTTTACTCTTCATATTGGGTAGTAGTCTTTTACTCATAGAATCATCTTTTTGGTTGATCAATTTTGCATACGAGAGGAGAAGGAGAGCAAAAATATGCAGATGATATGCAGATGAGATGCAGATGAGATGATTGGCATCTACTGTACTGTACTGTACTGTAATGTATGTAGCCTTTCGATACTCCCCTCCGATGCTTGTTAGGTATTTGATGGTGTGATCACTGATGAGGTTCGTGAGGAGAGGAGAGAATTAAGAGGTGGTTGGTGCGAGATGCGAGATGCGAGATGCGGTACGGAGCGTAATAAGTGGGTAATTAAGTGGGTAATTAAGTGGGTTCTTATTAAGGGCTGCAAACATGTGATGTTACCTACCTAGGTATAATTGGAGGATTCTTCGCTTATGTAATTATCTAACTATATTACGATTAATTATGTAAGCCTTGTTTGTAACGCTGTCCAGACTCCAGACCTCACCCATCAATCATCATCCATCCATCCATCCATCCATCAACATCATTTTCACCCATTTTCACCCATTTTCATTCAATTCCAACCCAATCATGTTCTATTCCTCTTTTGATATTCCATCAGTATCTTACTTGGTAAAGTGCTAGGTACCAGGTACTCACATACACACGAAGATCTCTAATAATTGCTTCATAAGATTGGAAGAGTAGGTCTAGCGCCTCAAGAGTCAAGAGTCAAGATTAAGGATCTACCGCTACTAGGATTTATGTTATGGTGTGCCCAAAAGAAAGAGTTGCATTCATTCCAACATCTTTACCCCACTTCACGGATAAACACTGAACCTGTCAATATCAACGTTAGGCAAAAGAGGATATCCGAGAGAGAGAGAGAGAGAGAGAGAGAGAGAGAGACCCGTCACCCGTAAGCAATGACACAAGTAAGGTTAGGGGAATTATATAATCTAGGGCATGATTATATAATTTTTTAATATTACGTTTTTTCAATGTAATAAAATATCATATTAAAGTTTAAATAAATAATTTAACTAATTAGATTTATTTATTATATTTGATATATTTAGATATTTTTATAAATTTTTAAATTTAATATTCTTTTATATTTTATAATTAATTTTTATTATATATATTTTATATTATTATTATAGAATATAATAAACAAATACTTATTTAAAAATATTTATAAATTAATTAATTTAATAGATTAAAAGTTAATTTGAAATAGAAAATTGATTAAATTAAATATAATAAAAAAACGAAAATATAAAATATAATTCAATTTTAATTTAAATATTTATAATTGTCGACTTGCCGACTCTATATTCTTATAAATTATAAACTTATTGATTATATTTAAATTATATTTAATTTAAAAGATTTTTTAAAAAACTATTATATTATTATATTATTATATTATTATATTATTATATTATTATATTATTATATTATTATA
>NGKI01000009.1:59551-77261 GCA_002162615.1 Myriosclerotinia duriaeana
TATTTATTTATTAAATTTTATTTTTAAATATAAAATACTCTATAATATTTAAAATACCTTTTTTTTAAAAATTAAATTAATTATTATTTTGAAATTCAAAAATAAGTTAATAATATATATATATATTTTAGAATATATTTTTTTGAAACTCGATTAGCATTATTTTTCATTTTGAAACTAAATTAATACATTTTAATTTTAAAAATATATATATATTTTTTTGAAACTCGATTAGCATCATTTTTTAATTTGAAATCAGATTAATACATTTTAATTTTAAAAATATATAATTTTTTTCGAGACTACTTTAGCATCATTTTGAAATTTAAAACTAAAATAGCATATAATTTTTGAGACTCGATTAGCATAATTTTTTAATTTGAGATCGGATTAACACATTTTAATTTTAAAAATATATAATTTTTTTCGAGACTACTTTAGCATCATTTAAAAAAAAATAACGACCTCAACTAGTATATGCTAGACCTCGAATAGCACATTGTGTTATTTGGGGTATCGAAACTCAAAATGATGCTATTTCAAGTATTTACTAATTAATTTAATAATATTAATTGAAAAGAGTAATACTATTAATAAAATTCCGGTAAGTTCAGGCTAGGCTAATAGAACATCCCTAGTACCATATATACTATATTGAAATTTAAGCATTATTATATATTATAATCTACTAACTATTATGCCTTAATTATATTATTATAATCCCCTAACCCTAGATATAAGAGAAGGGAATATTGTTCCGGTCCTTAACTTCAAACTTGAAAGGGAATTTCCTGTCGAACCATGGGATTTTAGCCCACATGCTTTTCACGTCGTTTTACATACGCAAAAAGCCGATGTCGTACTCCTATCAGCAACTACCCGTGAGACACAAAAATGGTTTACGAAACCAAGTCACTCGGAAAAATCAACTTTTCTTCTTCTTCTTGACATTCTTACACATCTTGACGCCAAACTGAAGACATGCAATTGATATTTATACCTTCTTGAAGCTAACTTTCGTTCTATACGATAGTGATCGGATCAGTTTGCGCTGGCATCAGCTGAATCATCTTCTGCACACACAAGGCTGATCCACTGCAGGGGATCATTCAGGCTAAGTCCCAATTTGGATCAATACTTCATTCCCTTGTCACATCGTCCACCATCCGTGAATTACTGCTTTTGCAGTATGCAAGTGCAGGCATTCTCCCCACCAATCCTCAGTAGATCTCCTATCATCCTCTCCACAGCGGGCACATTCATGGGAGACTATTGAACCGACGGTAGGGTTGCATTCTTTCTTTTCCGTGTACAGTACATTCATACAGCCAAAGGATTGTTATCTCTGAATATCAAATTCTTGCTCGGCCTCATGAATATCAGGCATTAAAGTCACTGCATCGCCGATTTTTGGTGGCGGAAGTGGCAACTATATTTGTCGAACTTCATTGGGCAATCTGGTTAACGGATATTCTAGAGGGAAGAGAACAATTTCGTGCAGGTACATTCACGATACAAGTTGCTTTGCGATGCGCCGAGCCTCTTCACCTTTCATTCTCAAGGCCACCGTGAAGAGAAGGTTTTCAACCCTTCATAATTCATAATGATTCGGTCAATTTTCATCTACTGGTTTGGGGCACTTATCTCATTATGCTTGGGACAAGAAGCGGGATGGCTTCCGAACCAGGTAAATACGACGATGTGTTACTGGACATCGCCTCGAGGTATGCTTTTTGTGAACACGATTTGAAACATGCCACTTCAATAGCAACTAACAATACTAGCTGCCGTGGTGCGGGATACGTTTTACCTCGATGGAGGTGAACTCTTTTGGGAACCTGGCTTGAATGATGGATCTTATGCTGGTCCTACCAGGGATGGTAAGTCCCAATACTAGAGTCTCTAACCTGTACTTATTGTCTTCAAGGGAATCCTCTTGGAATAGTATACCTCCTCAACTTTAATACATCCTTTCATATATCCGACAATATCTCCTCCATATTTACAATCATATCTAAAGGCCCAAATGGAGGAGCTGCCAGTAATCTGGGTCCGAATTATGTGGATGGGGCAATGCTTGCAAATGACTACGAATGGTATACATATGGCGGAATGTTGGTTTACACGGATGCCTTTTCCTCACCGGACAAAGATTCCGCCATATCATACGAAGTCTACTCGGACGGCACTCCTGGAAAGCAATTCATCAAAGGGTTCCAACAAATCAAACTACCAACTAATTTAACAAGATATGTTACTTATGGAGGAGCCGTCAATGTCCCCTCTGAAAACTTGGGCTATTACTTCTCAGGATATAGAGCCGCAAGCTTTGGAGAGATTAGAAATGATCCAGGTGTATCAAATGCAACTTACCTGGCGAATGTGGCATCTCAAACTCTGATTAGCATCGATATGTCGAGTCAAACAGCCCCAAAGTGGTCTAATGACTCTTTACCATCGACTGTACCAGGTCGCGCTAACCCTGAGATTGCTTGGATTCCCGTTTCGGAGCAAGGAGTACTGATTGCAATGGGTGGAGTTATTGATCCTACTTACGCTAGTATTAGCCAGGCCAATAACGCATCTGTTAATGCCCAAAGTGTGAGTTATTACACTACTATTATATACAATCCCTACTGACGATCAATAGGGTCGAGTAAGTCCAGGCTTTATGACGACGGTTTCCATCTATGACATCGCCAAGAAAGTTTGGTACGAACAAGAAACATCAGGAAGCTCCCCTGGCGCTTTGACGCAAGGATGCACTGTCGTTGCCTCTGCTGAAGATGGTTCGAGTCATAATATCTATTGGTACGGGGGCTATGATGGAATTCATCCCTCACAACCCTTCTCGGACGATGTGTATGTTCTTTCGATTCCCTCATTCATTTGGACGAAAGTGTACACTGGAAACAGTACGCATGGCCGGGCTGGACATAAATGCGCCAAACCATACCCAGATCAAATGGTTGTTGTGGGTGGATACGCTTCTCTCAGTGGCTATACGCCGTCTTGCCTTGAAGGTGGCATTGTCCAAATATTCAATCTCAGTGATCCTCAATGGCTCAATTCCTATGACCCTTTGATATGGAGCAATTATACTGTACCCAGTGAGGTTGTCTCTGTAATTGGAGGTTCTGGAACTGGTAGCGCTTCACAAACCAAACCTTCTGGTGGCTTCACGAATTCAAGCATGTCAGCCCTTTTAGGAACTGCCTACAATAAAACAAAGATTGTGAATTGGTACCCATACACCCCGGCTTCAACGACTTCTCCAAGTAATCGACCAACCATACTTCCTTCCGCAGTTTCCGGAAAACCTGGAATCCCTGCATACCTTGGACCTGTTCTAGGTGTGGTTCTAGGTCTCTTCTTCATCACGCTCCTCATTCTAGCCATTATAATTTATCGCCGTCGCAAAATCTTTGGCCTTTCAAGAACCGACCGCCAGAGCGAAGCTGGAACTATGACTGAAAACCGTCGACGAACTCTTCGTTGGCTTTATGCTACTCCCAGAGAAGATTTCAGAGAAGATGCAAAGGCACCTACAGTTACAACTGATCAGACAGAGTTAAATGCAGTATCCTCAGAGGCTGATACCGATAACACACGCGTGTTTGCTGCTGAAATGCCTGGAGATACCCAGTTTCACGAAATGGATGGTATGTATTCCCTCATCCTCCAATTTCAGGTCTACGAATTAACAAATCTTGCCAAATAGCTACACCCCGACCCTCCGAACTCCATAATACCAATACAGGCTTCGTACACGTCTCTCCCAAATCTAACGTCTGGAATAACATTTCCCGCAATCAGTCCCCAATAGCCCATTCCCCCTCCGTAGGCTCCAATCGCTCGCAGGCTAGCACCGTCTCGCGAGCCTCGGGCCCAAGACCTTCTCCCATTTCTCCCACTCGCGCAGATAGTCTGACACTGAATGAAAATGCGGGTGGTGTGCCAAGGGAAAGAATTCATAGTGACTTGAGTAGTGTTACCGAGAGTGATAGAAGTCATCTTAGACAGATTAGCGATGCGAGTGTCAGTATAGATGGGGATTATGGAAATCTTCCCACGCCAGAAATTCAGATTGAGAGACCGGTTGAGGATATGCGTGGACTTGAACATGAAGTTGAGAGACCGGCGGTGGTAAGTCCATTGACGCCGCCGCAGGGAGTGGGTGAGGGGAGACAACATTATTTTGGCCCGGATAGTGTGGGGGCTGAGATGCAGCCGCCGCCAACTGCAACTGCAGATCCCAGGAGAAGAAGTAATTTTGAGGAGAAATTGGATGAGTGATTGGTATGGACTTTGTGTATAGGAAGAAAATGGGTGTTTATGAAATGAGTTTGATGAATTATGATTTGAATTGGGCTGGGTTGAGTGGGTTAGGTATTGATGATAATTATGAGCATATATCTAAAGTACAGATTTATACTATTCAGTCTTTAATCTTATTCCTTATTCTTTTCACTTAACCACACAAGTTTTTCTAAGTTAAACGTGCCTAAAAATACGAGCTTTGGACTTTTTTCATCGTACATATAACGCTTCTTCACTTGCAACTTTGATTTCTTTAAAAGCTTGTACTCTTGTTTATTATATAATTAAATAGAATACCGCAAATAATGTTTAACTAATAAAACACACTTCTCTTTATTGTTATCTTTTTTAAATTCATCTTTGTATTTATTTGCAAAAGCAAATTCTACTCTTTTAATATAATAAATTCTGATTAAGCGATTGTTGTTAAGCGATGGTTGTTGTCCTCGTCGTCAAAACTCGCTTCCCATCTACAATTTTTTTTTCTTGTTTCCCGATCTTTATTCCACACAACAACAACAAAAACTCTAAGCAAAATGGAGGAATCAAGCCACGGAAAGCCTGACATGCCAAAGGGACAACAGACGCTTGCACTATTGGAGGAGTGGATTAAAGAGATCTCTGTTCAGTCAAATGACTCACACTAAAAATTGAAATTATCAATGAGCCTTTTGAAATGGGTTGTGAGTAGAAACTCCACCGAAGCATCTCAAGCATGAATACTAACATTTTATTTCTGTAGAAGGATACTGGATTGGGTGATTCTGCTGCTGTCACTATGATGTTGTCTGGCATTCGTGCTACGAGGGCAGAAGCAGAAGAAGAACTTGCTGCTGCTGTATTGCAGCAAAAGACCATTCTGGAAGCCGTCCGTCTCATCAAGCAGGCAGAATCTTTCTCACCCAAGGTTTGTCATTCAAGAATCCAGTTGAATTTTTATACTGTGTACTGATATTTGTTTGCCATCGCAGATTGATGAGTCTGCAAAACTCAAGTTCACGAGACTTAGCAACAACAATTCGGAAACCTTTGGCAGCGATTCATTCAGCCTCCCTCCCGCCAAGCAGTGCAAACTTTTTGACACTTTGACGGACTCTGATCGCGATGACAAGATCGAAGACCATGAGTCTGATCTGTACACCGCGAGTCCAGTGAGATCACCAAATTGTTTGGTTCGAAAGCGAGGAGCCCTCGACGCCTGCAGTCAAACACATGACCTTGATCTCACCGTCAATGCTTCCAAAGTTCAGGCACAGGTCGAAACTGATACTCTTGATGATGAGAAGCCAATCTCTCCAGTCCTTATCGATCCTATTACTGGTTCTGATCAAAGCAATCAATCACCAATTACACCTGTTGCTGAAGTCAAGCCAATCTCCCCAATCCTTGACGCTTGCAATCAAACAAATGATCTTGGTCCCGTCAATAGCCAAGCAAAAGTTGCACCGAGAGTTCTTCCCTCTGGCTTCGAGAATCCTTTCCTGAAAGATATCGAGAGAATGGTAGCGGGTAAAGAGACTATGCATCCAAAGCCACCCTCAATGCTTATCATTCGAGATTTCACAAGAACTGTTAAGACCAAACTTCCGCTGGAGCTCGTCAGACCTGTGTGTGAATACTCCATTGATCCAAAATTCTTATACGGTCTTTACAAGAAGAACCAGCTGCCATCCAATGTCTCATGGGGCGTAACCAAATTGGAAGTCGGCAAGTCCATCAAAGTGTTTTACACTAGCGACGAAGCATTGAAGTCTGGAGATTCAAATGTTGTCAAGAAAGATTTCCACTTGCAGACAGTGTTCTACTTAGTATTTCCCGTATTCCGTATACTGATCCGTACAGTGATATTTATTGAATTCTTGAAACTTATATACGTATATAGTATTGAATTCCAATATCACTAGGGATATGCAATATAAGGGTAATATTGAATACTACTGGAAATATACTAAAATACTGGAATCTGATTTGGTATACCCAAAAACGGTTTAGTAGATTAGATTAAATCTGGAATGTATATAGAATTTATAGAATTCCAAGCTTATTTTGGGCATTCCAAATCAGATTCCAGTATTTTAGTATATTTCCAGTAGTATTCAATATCAATAAATATTTTAATAATATTAGAAGTAGTATAATATTTTCTAATACGTACGAACTATCATATTAAAGCCTTGATACGAGCCACCGTTGTACTACCGTATACTAAGTAGAACACTGCTTGCAGATAGCATGTATCCCAACTGACAGACCAACCTACGATCATTACATCGTGTATAGATCGGGTTGCTTTGAAGTTTCTATGCTGCTTGATAATATTAATATTTTCAAGCACGCAAAGACAATTCAATTTGAAGGCTGCAGAAACACATGCTGGCGTTCAATCGTTCATCGATGTTTGCCCATTCTCCAAGGATCAAAATCTCAACCCCTAAAGATGCGCCTGACCCAGGTTATGGATGAGACGTTTAGGATCCCGAACATCATTGGTGCAACTTTCACTTTGCTTTATGTTTATCTGGAGCAATGATGAGAGCTGACATGATTTCATTTAAATCTATCCATCGAAAGATCAGAGAAAGTGCAGTTATCGTTGACCCTTTTGATGGTATCTATCACGACGTTGAAGATTGTATCATGGATAAATTCCGCCTTCCTCAATGCATTCTTCAGATGGCCTTGGGTGGATTCGACATTAGGAACGCTGATCATCCAGACAAGACCGATGCCATCAGATTCAAAGGATTTAACGTCAAAGAAGGACCTGGTGTATGGCAACTCCTGTGGGAAAATCATTGGAGATACCTAAACCGCATTTCAAACAGCAGCTGGAATGTTTCGAGTGAGCTTGCATGTTGTCAAAACTGCCATTTGAAGCTACCAGTCCTTTTTGCTTTTGACAAGAGAGAAATGAAGTATGGTGAGGGTTTCGATAAGACGGAGCCAAGTCGTATATGTCGAATGTGCAAGACCATTGGTGTATGTGGACTTGCCTACGCTGCAAATGCTGAATCTTATATTCCCATGCCAACAAGAGGCCGTCTTGTCAAAGACATTGATATCAGTGATTGGAAGAGCCCTAGTCATGATGGAGAGACTTCTTTTGAAACATCTGGTTGGGATATCAATCCTGTTGTTGCAGCCAAGGTTAGTAATTATTCTCATGATCGTATGTATGCAAAACTAACTACTTCTTAGAAATACACACGGGAAATATTTTCACCTGCACATGAATTCTTTCATTTGAATATCGCTCCCGACGGGCCTGTTGCTCCTGCCGCTCCTGCAGCTCCTCTTTTGCCACTAACTTGAGGCAACTAGAAGACAAGATGATGAATGAGTTCATCTCAGACTATGGCGTTGATATGACTCAAATCCCTAAGGACTTGAAGGAAATGTCGCAAGATGATTGGAATGCATTTGCCAAGAAGCTGGAAAGCGATTATCGGGAGATTGAACACAGTGGAGAAATTTTTCCGTTCATCTTGATGGGAGAACCAGCTTGTTATCACAAGAACAAGTGTACGTTCAAATTCGAGACTGTCTGCAAATTTCACCTCTCATGCAAGGAATCTGCATGTCCCAATGGTCATACTGCCGACCTTGTCTCAAACGCGCATATCGCAGCTCGCCGTTCAAAGGCACAAGGTATTGCGGTCATGATTCTCCTGATACATCAATTTCTTGAAGTGTATAAATACTAACCGACGAGGGTTTCTGGTTGGTGGGGATAGTGGATAGTGCTTGACTATTAGGAGTGGATTATTATGATTCAGCATATTCCAATAGTCATTCTGCCGACCTTGTCTCAAACGCACATACCGCAGCTCGCCGTTCAAAGGCACAGGGTATTGCGGTCATAATTCTCTTAGTGGATCAACACCTTGAAGTGTATAAATACTAACCGACAAGGGTTTCTGGCTGGTGGAAACGGGTATTAACGGCATGGTGGATGGTGGTTTATGGTTTCTATCTAGACAGTTATAAGTCTACATATCTCACTCTCTATACTTCGTACGAGAGGTAATAATAAGATAGATTCCGAAAAATGGTTCCTTTTGATAAATTCTGTGTACATGTGAATGTTTCCCGAGGCGAATGGACATTGAATCAAACCCCTTGTTGCCCACGTTAGTACCGCTCTCATACGTAATAATCCCTTTTGTTTCTCAAAAGTTACCTTGCTATTTCTGTTTCCTCTCAATTTATTGAGGAAGTCGGCGATATTAATCGAGGAGGAAGGGGGGGCAGTCTGGTTGAGTACTTAGGTATGTACCTTTTGTCATCCAAACATATCCATCAAGAAACAACCGTCAAAATTACTCCAAACTTTGGCTGACAGTGGAACGATGGATTTTCTTTTGAGTCAAGTAGAATTGCAAGAGTTTGGAGGATAATTGGGAGAGTTATGGTGAGTTTGAATTCTTATTATGGTGACAAACAGAGGTTGACGATATATATGCAGTTATAAATGTTCTGTATAGAAAGAAGTTGGTCTGTGCGTATGGACAAGTGTGATATTTATCTCACCGCCTTAGTTCAGACATCAAATTATTCTGCCCATGAAAACCAATCCTTGACATTGAAGGAGGTACTAGGTAAATACTCTATTTGATTGGTCAATTTGGCTGATGGAGAGGATGGTGCATGTAAGAATGACAGCTGTATTTCGGCCCAGATAGTGTGGGGGGTGGTGGTAAGATGCCGGAGCTTGTGGATTGTGATATCAATTGCGATATCGATTGCGAGTTTCAACACGTAGGAGGTGGGACCCAAGAGTTAACCTACGTTGTTATAAATTCAATACAATACATAAGAAACCTCTTTATATACTTTTAATCTACTCCTTCAATAATCAACATTCAATACTCTTTAATGCTTAGAAAAATGGCAACAGAAGCAGCTGCACGAACCTTCTTCTCCTCTCCCTATTTCGCTGTAGTTGGAGCATCCTCGGACCCTGCGAAGTTCGGGCATAAAAGTAAACTATAATAGTTCCAACCCTTCCCACCTCTAGTTGCTCTTATCTGTTATCTAAATCATCCAGCTAACGTTCTTATTCACTTAGTCTTCGCATGGTACACCACCCACGGTCTTCCTGCAACTCCTATCAACCCCTCATCTCCCAGCATCAAAGTTGGTTCGACCGATTACACCACCCTCCCCTCTATCTCTGCTCTTCCACATCCAACTGAGACCGGTGTCTCTATTATCACTCCCCCAAAAGTCACAAAGAAAGTCTTGGAGGAGGCAAAAGCTTTGGGGATTAAAAGTGTGTGGTTGCAGCCCGGAACATACGATGATGAGATTCTGGGGTATGCTTTGAAGGAATTTGAAGGTGGAGTTGGAGGTGAGGAGGGTGGAACTGTGGGAGGGGAAGGTTGGTGTGTCTTGGTTGATGGCGAAAGGGCTGCTAAGGCTGCGGGTAGGGATTTGAAGTTGTGAGGGTATGCTAGTGGACTCGAACTATATTTGGGGGGTGACATGCACCGAAAACACTGGGTTCGTCTTCAGATTTCCCCCCGAGGCCTCCCAGTCTAGGTTGTTTTGATACGCAATGGAGTTCTGGGAGACATCTTTGGAGATGAGGCTCAGTTTGGAGTGACTTTGTTCCTTGCCCTCCTATGTCCCGATCAATACGCTATCCGCTTGGTACCTTTTGGCCTTGGTAGGAATTGCAATTTGCTATGTAGCCAATTACCATGCAAATGAATAACTTTATTCAACCCTCAAATTCAACCCGGGACTTCAGATGAGTCTCTCAACTTGAGACTTTTGACCTTGGCTACAGTTAATAAGAGTCAGACACTCAGGTCTTGAGTAACAAACTCATACGTATACATGTATCCAAGGACACAATCTTGTTCCACAAGTCTTGGGGCAGGACAGGATTTTTGTGACACGTTTGGTATTTCGAAAGCAAGAAATGGGACACTCAAGAAATTGCCATTTTATTCCTACTTTCTTATATATACTTGGAGCACAATGATTATATATGAGATAGTTAACAGGCAAAATGATAGTTTGCCGTCCAAATACATACTCACAAGGAGTGGAGTATAACTACTATGATCACAGCATTTACCATGCAGTGCCACCTTCACCGTTCTTATCTCTTAACGGATTCAAGTGTAGCAGCTGCCAGCTGGATATATATATTTAAGTCCGTCGCCGGTCAATTGTCCGAGGTGTTTGTTTGGTACTCAAATTTACAATAGGAACCTTGGAAGTCAGTTGCACAGAAGTGCGACTGAATCAAGTACATACCTAGCTATTGATATCGGACGAGAGTGCGGTTCATTGATTAAACTTCTTTCATACAAATTGGATGGATTAGATCTTTGATTTTGATTTTACTTCAAAGTTCGGGAAAAGGTAAAGGAAGACACAATCATGAAATTTAACTCTCCGGTATCATGAAGTTCAAGAAATCAATAGATTTGGTGGTACGAACACAATTTCCTCTCCTCGCTCACTTCTTTCCGAGTATGATGTAGGTGTGGACATTGGACAATTCCTTCCCTCCTCGAGAAATACATCTCTTCCGACTCCCGATGAAAATTCCCCGACATCGATAGCGAATATCCGTTCATTGGACAAATCCTCAGCCGGAAGTAACTTTTCCTTCTTTCATGGTGCTTCCTTAATTCTCGTCAATATCACATGGAACAAACTTCACACATAGAACAAACTTCAACAACACATTTGGAATTAAGTCTCAAGCTGGAGTCGATTTCCGTTCTTTTTCCACTCCCGTTGACTCTTACCCACACGCTCCTTTCAATTTTAAGTATATAAGAAAAACACGCACCGCGAGGCAGTTGTCTCAAATACATTCAATAATTCTGCATCCACGTCATTTCTTTGGTTCTATCGCCCCAGCTTGAAGATGTCTACAAATCCTTCAGCGTCTTCCGATCTAGGAAGCGGCGACGATGTACCAGCTGCCATTGTTCCACCAGCTCTACCATCATCTACATCAGATGCTGCTTACCAAGGCGCCTCCGATGCTGAAATGGGCGTTGCGACTGGAGGTCCGGTTCCAGAAGATGGAGATTTTACTGAGCCGCTGCGAGTCCCAGAGCTATCCAATATTGTCTCTTGGGACAGCGACTCTGATCAACTGAATCCTATGAATTGGTCCGCCAAAAAGAGATGGGCTAATACTGTTGTCATCTCTGTTATGACCTTCTCAACGTGAGCAATATCTCACAATTGATCTCACTTGCATCTGCTAATCCTCCACAGTCCCCTCGCCTCCACTATGTTTGCTCCTGGTGTCCCTCTTGTCATGGAGGAATTTCGATCAATCGATACTTTCCTAGAAACTCTTGTCGTCTCAATATTTGTCCTCGGGTTTGCTATGGGACCTCTTATCGCCGCTCCAATGTCAGAACTTTATGGTCGAAAACCAATCTATTTGACAACCAATTTTTTGTTTCTAGTCTTCACTCTTGCTTGCGGATTATCAACTAGTCTCACAATGCTGATCATCTTCCGATTCTTCGCAGGATGCGCCGGAGGTGCACCTCTCGCACTTGGAGGCGCAAGTGTTGGCGACATGTTCCCAAGAAACCAGCGAGGACATGCTATGGCAATTTGGGGAATGGGACCTTTGTTGGGACCAATTGTTGGGCCGATTATAGGAGGATTTCTTGCGGCTGGTGCAGGATGGCGATGGGCTTTCTGGTTGGAAGCTATTATTGCCGGAGTTACATTTGTGGGTGGATTGTTACTCTTACAGGAAACTTATCCAGTTGTTATTCTTGAATATAAGACAAAGAGGATCATCAAGGAAACGGGCGATACTTCCAAAGTCTCTGTTTTGCATCACACGGATACGCCACTTGTACATTTCACCAATGCTATCATTCGACCATTGAAGATGCTGTTCCTTTCGCCAATCGTTTTTCTGCTCGCGGTATACTATGCTATACTTTTTGGGTATCTGTATCTCTTTATTACCAGTTTCCCAATAACCTTTTCTCTTCAATACCATTTTTCCGTAGCAACCACAGGTCTCGCATATCTAGGTCTTGGCTGCGGTATTGCCACTGGTCTTTTTATCTCTGGCAGAGCGTCTGATCCGATTTTTAAGAAGCTCACAGAAAAGAATGGAGGGATTGCGGAACCGGAATATAGATTGCCACCATTGATGCTTACAAGTCCTTTGATCGCCACTGCGCTTTTTGTTTATGGGTGGACGGCACAGTACAAAGTTCATTGGATTGTCACGATTATTGGAACTAGTTTCTTTGGTGTTGGCATGATTCCTGCTTTTGTAAGTTCTCTTGATCTAGTCGTTCCATGCATCCGCATATTCCTCATTTGACATTCATACACTTTATGCTAACACACACACACAGCTCTCAATCAACATGTACCTCGTCGATAGTTTCCCAATCTACGCGGCATCCGCCATCGCCGCAACCAAAGTCTTCCAATCAATTGGTGGTGCTTTCTTGCCATTAGTAGGCCAGCCTCTCTATTCTTCTCTAGGACTTGGTTGGGGTAATAGTGTACTAGGATTTGTGGCGTTGGCGTTCTTTCCGGTTCCTATTCTGTTTTTTAAATATGGTGCTTGGTTGAGGGAGAGGGGTGTGGTTAAACTCTGAATTGAGGGGTAATTGAAACGTGCGGTTAATGATCTAAGTTATCTTGAGTTTTCTTACCTTCTATCTAAGGAGATGAGAAGATCAGATTATGTTATGTTATAACTGTAAAGAATAGAACCTGATAGGCATGAAGAAATAAGCTTTGGCCTGATACAAGGCAGCTCCAAAAAGTATGTATATTATGTTAGCTTATATATGAATAAAGATAGAATCAAGAGGATCAATGACCTCTGCATGATGTAAAGCTCACCGGGGATAAGAATTGAAACCCCTAGTAGGGGCTGACGAAACGGGCCGAGGCAGCTGGCTCCACCCCCACGAAATCCATTTTTCCATTCTTCCCAAATTTGAGAAATCTTACAATAATCCGATGATGATGATGATGACAATGCAAAAAAAACCCGATATCGCCCCAGTGAGTTGCGAGTTCGCATCTTTGATCGGATGAGAACGATACTTTCTACTATGATGTCTTTGACAAAACGAGGATATATATTCCGGGTGCCTGCTTTGACGAATGTTTTGCTACATATCCAGGTCGGCTATTAATTCTATCATCTGGTTCTGAACGGACGGGTTCGCAGATTGTTATTGTAAATTGGCAGACCACAGACGAAACTCAATCATATCACAATCACAAAATAATCAAATCATGGCTACTTTCGCGCAAGTTCCCCTCCTGTTCTCAACCCCCTGCTACCATCTCCCATTAAACCTCACACCCACTAAATCCTCCTATCTACAGCCAAAAAACTTTCTCTGCCAGCTCCTACGCCACATTCCGTCCTTCATACCCCCCGAAACTCTACACTACAGTCCTGAATTACCATCAGGGACCCCGCAATACACTGTTAGATCTGGGATGTGGCCATGGACTTGTGAGTAGAGCTCTTGCTCCTCATTTCCCTATTGTCTTTGGAACCGATCCTTCGAGTAATATGATTGCTGAAGCGAAAGCATCTGGAGAGAATCCCCCAAATATAAATTGGAAACAAGCATCTGCGGAAAATTTAGATTTTATAGGGGATGGGGCATTAGATATGGTTGTTGCGGGACAGGCGGCGCATTGGTTTGATTTTTCAAAAGTATGGGGGGAGATACAGAGGAAATTGAGGAGAGGAGGTACGGTGGCTTTTTGGGGGTATAAGGATAATTTACTTGTTGATTATCCGGAGGCGACGAGGGTGTTGGATAAGTATTGTTATGGGGAGGGAAAGGAGTTTATGGGGAGGTTTTGGGAACAACCGGGGCGAGAAAGATTGAGGAGGTTGTATGGGGATGAGGTTATGCGGCCGCCCGGGGAGATGTTTGGAGATGTGCAGAGGATCACGTATGAACCGGGGTTGAAGGGGAAGGGGAGTGGAGTGGGGGAGGGGGGTGGAGAGGTGTTGATGGGGAGGAGGATGAGGTTGGGAGAGTTGGGGGAGTATTGGAGGACGTTTAGTGCGTTTCATGAGTGGATGAGGGCGCATCCGGAGAGGAGGAGGATGGAAGCGGCAGGAGGGATTAGTGCGGGAGGTGAGGAGGGGAATGAGGGGAGGGGCGATGTTATTGATGAGATGTTTGTGGAGATGTTGGAGGTAGAGCCGGAATTGAGGGGAAGAGAGGAAAAGGATTGGAGAAATGTGGAGGTGGAGACTGAGTGGGGGACTGTGATTTTGTTGGCGAGGAAATTGTAGAGAGTGAAGGGGGGTTAATGGTTGGGAGAGGGAGGATTGATTTAGAATTTGGAGTAAGCTGGGTTTGGTAGTGAGATGAGTGCTAGATGTTTTATGGAACGGAGTTTTGACGGAAGATGCTATGCTCGAGAATACTAATAGATCAAACTCCTCTCGCTCTGAAGACGTAGATAGGGAAAAATCAACGAGTCCTTTATTATGACAGGCGCCACAAGCTCAAGGAATAGTCCTGGTACTCGGGGTGCCATTGAAGAGGATGAACCACCTGGGAAAAACTACCTAGTACGTACTAGGTACCTAGTATTGAGAGATATTGGGATTGAGATGGCAGTCTAGAGTAATCAGAACATGAATGGGATTTCGAAGTGAACCATGAAATCATTCTTCATAAATATCTACCTAGTACAACCTGGAATGGATAGGATGGATGTCTTTTTGATTTGCTTTGATTATTACAACTCACCGCCCTATAGTTTAATGGTTGCCCTGCCAAAATAAACTTCATCAAGCGTCCCCACTAATAATATTATACTGAGAACAACACACACCAGTCAATCCATAAGGCATAGGTAGGTAGGTAGAGCTGGAGAGTTAGCACGGACCAGAGATTTGATCTTATTAATATCTACGACTTATTAACAACTACATCCATCTCTCTTCTTCTAACATAACATCTTCTCTTCTCCTTGACATACATACTAGGTATATCTTCAAATCCGTACATATTTCCACGAAAACATCATTGTCGCACATACATACAAATACCTAGGTACCTCATATACAAGTTCGCAGACGCGCATTACCAAATAACAAATCTTATTCAAAATGGTACGTCTCTATCCCCCTATCCCCGATACGCATGTATATTACATTATATTACATTCCTTGCATATACTCCAATAAGAACCTGTTTACGGTTTTCCCATTCCCGATTCCGACTCTGGTTTGTTACTGCCGCCATTCGAGGCGCAAAAGTAAAAGGCGCGAATCCCTCCAGTTAGAGGGTAGTAACGAATTGGGTTGCGCAAGAGAAGACTTTGTTTCTTTCGTTGATTCACCGTTTCCTTGTTACTCCCGTTGAATCCTTTCTTTACATTTACGATATTCGCAATTCTACACATACCACATACAATTCAACATTCATCACAATACATTACATCGCAAAAGAATCAATACATTTGCATTCCATAGCATTTGCATCACCTTAACAGACTTTAACGCACAACTTCATCTTACCGCATCTTTCTTCTACTTTTCTTCACTGCAACACACGATTCCTATACATAGCAAAAATGGCATCAACTAATCCACCATATGATGCGCAGGCCTCCACAAATTACAGAGAAGCATTTCAATTGTTCGATAAGCGTGGTACCCAACGTGTGCAGTTGGATCAACTTGGAGATTTGTTGAGGGCTTGCGGTCAGAATCCTACGTTGAATGAGATTAGAGAGTTGGAGAAGAATGTTGGCGGGGAGTGTGAGTACATTGTTTTCTTTTGTTGCTTTGGGATTTGGGGGATGGGGGTTGGGTGATACGTTTGGGAGGGAAGGATAATTGGGGGAGTGGCTTTCAGCTCATGAGGAATATGATTCCACCCTTTGGACAGATGCAATTTTCATCCGCAAAACGATCAACGCCCCAGAATCTCCACTAACATTTCACCCTTATAGTCGATTTCGAAACCTTCTCCAAGATTCTTAACCGACCAGGTGGATTCCGCGATCCAGGTGAACCTGAAGAATACTGTCGTGGTTTCCAAGTCTTTGATAAGAATTTGACGGGATATATTGGAGTTGGTCAATTGAGATATATTTTGACGAATTTGGGAGAGAAGATGAGTGATGAGGAGGTGGATGAATTGTTGAAGGCGGTTGATACTAGTAGTGGGGAGATTAATTACACTGGTGAGTTTCTGGAAGGGGGTTCTTTTATTGGGAGTTGTTGCGGGTAGATATGCAAGAGCAATGGACAATATGAGTTCGGGGATTACATGGAAAGGGATACTTTGAGGGAGAATGAAAATTTGCAAAAGACGACAGATAGCTAACTCAGCACAAACAGATCTCGTACGAACAATCCTCGCGAACTAAACTCTACTCTTCGATACGGCATAGCAGTATACGATATGATACTAGGATGAGGGAGGGAAAGATGGGCGGGGCGAGAGATATAGAAATAAGGAGAGGAAATGATATTATACCAGTTGTAGGAATTACTTTTAACGGCATAACTAGGAGCTGTGGAGTGGGAGGATATTGATAATGGCCAGGGCCATGGCGTTGAATGAACTTTTTGACCTCTTGCTCGATGGGAAGGGCAAAAATGGATATTATGATTTTTGTAGATGAGTTGAGATGAGTTGACATGAGACGAGATGAGACGAGGTGCATGGATATGATATGATTAAGGAGATATGAATTAGTACGAAGTTTATACGTAATTAATACTCTGAGGCATGATTGAAATGGTGATGTGATGGTATTGTTATCAGCCGGGTGTATGATATCAAGACAAGGCTGACGCCTTGCCGCAAAGATATATTTCTTCTCAACCCTCAATTCAACTCTTCTTTCAGTAAACCCCAAACCTGCACCAAACCTTAAGAGCTGTTTAACCAAGCTCCAAGTTCCTACTTGGAGAGCCCACTGCAGAACCGTATCACCAACCTAGAATGTCTCCTCCCATAATTCATACATATCATTGTACTTTCTGTACGAATCTCCTGCTGGCTACGACGCATACGCTTTCGAGGCTTCCTACGAGGAAGGGAAATGGAAATGGAAATGAGAAGGGGGATGGGAGTTTGATTTTGCCGGTTAGTGGGTTTGTGTCGGGTTTTGGGGAGGCGGAGGATTTGAGGGGGGATGGGGATGAAGATATGGGGAGAGGAGAAAGTGGGAGAGGAAGGGAAGGGGATCAAGAGATAGGAGAGGAACAGCCGTTACCGGCACATGGATACACGACACTTCTTTCCCTCTCACAGCTAAGTAAACCGGTTATCATACGTCGCGAAGATGGATTTGAGAAGAGGATGCTGTATAGATGTGGACGGTGTGGGGTTGTGGTTGGGTATGAGGTTTTGGGGGAGGGGGG